>OY726526.1:488035-716056 GCA_963383655.1 Bathymodiolus septemdierum
TGAAGATACCAGGGGAGTGATCAGTGTAAAACAGACAATACAACTGGCTAAAAGTATGAAGATACCAGGGGAGTGATCAGTGTAAAACAGACAATACAACTGGCTAAAAGTATGAAGATACCAGGGGAGTGATCAGTAGTTGTAAAACAGACAATACAACTGGCTAAAAGTATGAAGATACCAGGGGAGTGATCAGTAGTTGTAAAACAGACAATACAACTGGCTAAAAGTATGAAGATACCAGGGGAGTGATCAGTAGTTGTAAAACAGACAATACAACTGGCTAAAAGTATGAAGATACCAGGGGAGTGATCAGTAGTTGTAAAACAGACAATACAACTGGCTAAAAGTATGAAGATACCAGGGGAGTGATCAGTAGTTGTAAAACAGACAATACAACTGGCTAAAAGTATGAAGATACCAGGGGAGTGATCAGTAGTTGTAAAACAGACAATACAACTGGCTAAAAGTATGAAGATACCAGGGGAGTGATCAGTAGTTGTAAAACAGACAATACAACTGGCTAAAAGTATGAAGATACCAGGGGAGTGATCAGTAGTTGTAAAACAGACAATACAACTGGCTAAAAGTATGAAGATACCAGGGGAGTGATCAGTAGTTGTAAAACAGACAATACAACTGGCTAAAAGTATGAAGATACCAGGGGAGTGATCAGTAGTTGTAAAACAGACACTACAACTGGCTAAAAGTATGAAGATACCAGGGGAGTGATCAGTAGTTGTAAAACAGACAATACAACTGGCTAAAAGTATGAAGATACCAGGGGAGTGATCAGTAGTTGTAAAACAGACACTACAACTGGCTAAAAGTATGAAGATACCAGGGGAGTGATCAGTAGTTGTAAAACAGACAATACAACTGGCTAAAAGTATGAAGATACCAGGGGAGTGATCAGTAGTTGTAAAACAGACAATACAACTGGCTAAAAGTATGAAGATACCAGGGGAGTGATCAGTGTAAAACAGACAATACAACTGGCTAAAAGTATGAAGATACCAGGGGAGTGATCAGTAGTTGTAAAACAGACAATACAACTGGCTAAAAGTATGAAGATACCAGGGGAGTGATCAGTAGTTGTAAAACAGACAATACAACTGGCTAAAAGTATGAAGATACCAGGGGAGTGATCAGTAGTTGTAAAACAGACAATACAACTGGCTAAAAGTATGAAGATACCAGGGGAGTGATCAGTAGTTGTAAAACAGACAATACAACTGGCTAAAAGTATGAAGATACCAGGGGAGTGATCAGTAGTTGTAAAACAGACAATACAACTGGCTAAAAGTATGAAGATACCAGGGGAGTGATCAGTAGTTGTAAAACAGACAATACAACTGGCTAAAAGTATGAAGATACCAGGGGAGTGATCAGTAGTTGTAAAACAGACAATACAACTGGCTAAAAGTATGAAGATACCAGGGGAGTGATCAGTGTAAAACAGACAATACAACTGGCTAAAAGTATGAAGATACCAGGGGAGTGATCAGTAGTTGTAAAACAGACAATACAACTGGCTAAAAGTATGAAGATACCAGGGGAGTGATCAGTAGTTGTAAAACAGACAATACAACTGGCTAAAAGTATGAAGATACCAGGGGAGTGATCAGTGTAAAACAGACAATACAACTGGCTAAAAGTATGAAGATACCAGGGGAGTGATCAGTAGTTGTAAAACAGACAATACAACTGGCTAAAAGTATGAAGATACCAGGGGAGTGATCAGTGTAAAACAGACAATACAACTGGCTAAAAGTATGAAGATACCAGGGGAGTGATCAGTGTAAAACAGACAATACAACTGGCTAAAAGTATGAAGATACCAGGGGAGTGATCAGTAGTTGTAAAACAGACAATACAACTGGCTAAAAGTATGAAGATACCAGGGGAGTGATCAGTGTAAAACAGACAATACAACTGGCTAAAAGTATGAAGATACCAGGGGAGTGATCAGTGTAAAACAGACAATACAACTGGCTAAAAGTATGAAGATACCAGGGGAGTGATCAGTGTAAAACAGACAATACAACTGGCTAAAAGTATGAAGATACCAGGGGAGTGATCAGTGTAAAACAGACAATACAACTGGCTAAAAGTATGAAGATACCAGGGGAGTGATCAGTAGTTGTAAAACAGACAATACAACTGGCTAAAAGTATGAAGATACCAGGGGAGTGATCAGTAGTTGTAAAACAGACAATACAACTGGCTAAAAGTATGAAGATACCAGGGGAGTGATCAGTAGTTGTAAAACAGACAATACAACTGGCTAAAAGTATGAAGATACCAGGGGAGTGATCAGTAGTTGTAAAACAGACACTACAACTGGCTAAAAGTATGAAGATACCAGGGGAGTGATCAGTAGTTGTAAAACAGACAATACAACTGGCTAAAAGTATGAAGATACCAGGGGAGTTATCAGTAGTTGTAAAACAGACACTACAACTGGCTAAAAGTATGAAGATACCAGGGGAGTGATCAGTAGTTGTAAAACAGACAATACAACTGGCTAAAAGTATGAAGATACCAGGGGAGTGATCAGTAGTTGTAAAACAGACAATACAACTGGCTAAAAGTATGAAGATACCAGGGGAGTGATCAGTGTAAAACAGACAATACAACTGGCTAAAAGTATGAAGATACCAGGGGAGTGATCAGTAGTTGTAAAACAGACAATACAACTGGCTAAAAGTATGAAGATACCAGGGGAGTGATCAGTGTAAAACAGACAATACAACTGGCTAAAAGTATGAAGATACCAGGGGAGTGATCAGTAGTTGTAAAACAGACAATACAACTGGCTAAAAGTATGAAGATACCAGGGGAGTGATCAGTAGTTGTAAAACAGACAATACAACTGGCTAAAAGTATGAAGATACCAGGGGAGTGATCAGTAGTTGTAAAACAGACAATACAACTGGCTAAAAGTATGAAGATACCAGGGGAGTGATCAGTGTAAAACAGACAATACAACTGGCTAAAAGTATGAAGATACCAGGGGAGTGATCAGTAGTTGTAAAACAGACAATACAACTGGCTAAAAGTATGAAGATACCAGGGGAGTGATCAGTAGTTGTAAAACAGACAATACAACTGGCTAAAAGTATGAAGATACCAGGGGAGTGATCAGTAGTTGTAAAACAGACAATACAACTGGCTAAAAGTATGAAGATACCAGGGGAGTGATCAGTGTAAAACAGACAATACAACTGGCTAAAAGTATGAAGATACCAGGGGAGTGATCAGTAGTTGTAAAACAGACAATACAACTGGCTAAAAGTATGAAGATACCAGGGGAGTGATCAGTAGTTGTAAAACAGACAATACAACTGGCTAAAAGTATGAAGATACCAGGGGAGTGATCAGTGTAAAACAGACAATACAACTGGCTAAAAGTATGAAGATACCAGGGGAGTGATCAGTAGTTGTAAAACAGACAATACAACTGGGTAAAAGTATGAAGATACCAGGGGAGTGATCAGTGTAAAACAGACAATACAACTGGCTAAAAGTATGAAGATACCAGGGGAGTGATCAGTGTAAAACAGACAATACAACTGGCTAAAAGTATGAAGATACCAGGGGAGTGATCAGTAGTTGTAAAACAGACAATACAACTGGCTAAAAGTATGAAGATACCAGGGGAGTGATCAGTGTAAAACAGACAATACAACTGGGTAAAAGTATGAAGATACCAGGGGAGTGATCAGTGTAAAACAGACAATACAACTGGCTAAAAGTATGAAGATACCAGGGGAGTGATCAGTGTAAAACAGACAATACAACTGGCTAAAAGTATGAAGATACCAGGGGAGTGATCAGTGTAAAACAGACAATACAACTGGCTAAAAGTATGAAGATACCAGGGGAGTGATCAGTAGTTGTAAAACAGACAATACAACTGGCTAAAAGTATGAAGATACCAGGGGAGTGATCAGTAGTTGTAAAACAGACAATACAACTGGCTAAAAGTATGAAGATACCAGGGGAGTGATCAGTAGTTGTAAAACAGACAATACAACTGGCTAAAAGTATGAAGATACCAGGGGGGTGATCAGTAGTTGTAAAACAGACACTACAACTGGCTAAAAGTATGAAGATACCAGGGGAGTGATCAGTAGTTGTAAAACAGACAATACAACTGGCTAAAAGTATGAAGATACCAGGGGAGTTATCAGTAGTTGTAAAACAGACACTACAACTGGCTAAAAGTATGAAGATACCAGGGGAGTGATCAGTAGTTGTAAAACAGACAATACAACTGGCTAAAAGTATGAAGATACCAGGGGAGTGATCAGTAGTTGTAAAACAGACAATACAACTGGCTAAAAGTATGAAGATACCAGGGGAGTGATCAGTGTAAAACAGACAATACAACTGGCTAAAAGTATGAAGATACCAGGGGAGTGATCAGTAGTTGTAAAACAGACAATACAACTGGCTAAAAGTATGAAGATACCAGGGGAGTGATCAGTAGTTGTAAAACAGACAATACAACTGGCTAAAAGTATGAAGATACCAGGGGAGTGATCAGTAGTTGTAAAACAGACAATACAACTGGCTAAAAGTATGAAGATACCAGGGGAGTGATCAGTGTAAAACAGACAATACAACTGGCTAAAAGTATGAAGATACCAGGGGAGTGATCAGTAGTTGTAAAACAGACAATACAACTGGCTAAAAGTATGAAGATACCAGGGGAGTGATCAGTAGTTGTAAAACAGACAATACAACTGGCTAAAAGTATGAAGATACCAGGGGAGTGATCAGTAGTTGTAAAACAGACAATACAACTGGCTAAAAGTATGAAGATACCAGGGGAGTGATCAGTGTAAAACAGACAATACAACTGGCTAAAAGTATGAAGATACCAGGGGAGTGATCAGTAGTTGTAAAACAGACAATACAACTGGCTAAAAGTATGAAGATACCAGGGGAGTGATCAGTAGTTGTCAAACAGACAATACAACTGGCTAAAAGTATGAAGATACCAGGGGAGTGATCAGTAGTTGTAAAACAGACAATACAACTGGCTAAAAGTATGAAGATACCAGGGGAGTGATCAGTGTAAAACAGACAATACAACTGGCTAAAAGTATGAAGATACCAGGGGAGTGATCAGTGTAAAACAGACAATACAACTGGCTAAAAGTATGAAGATACCAGGGGAGTGATCAGTAGTTGTAAAACAGACAATACAACTGGCTAAAAGTATGAAGATACCAGGGGAGTGATCAGTAGTTGTAAAACAGACAATACAACTGGGTAAAAGTATGAAGATACCAGGGGAGTGATCAGTAGTTGTAAAACAGACACTACAACTGGCTAAAAGTATGAAGATACCAGGGGAGTGATCAGTAGTTGTAAAACAGACAATGCAACTGGCTAAAAGTATGAAGATACCAGGTGAGTGATCAGTAGTTGTAAAACAGACAATACAACTGGCTAAAAGTATGAAGATACCAGGGGAGTGATCAGTAGTTGTAAAACAGACAATACAACTGGCTAAAAGTATGAAGATACCAGGGGAGTGATCAGTAGTTGTAAAACAGACAATACAACTGGCTAAAAGTATGAAGATACCAGGGGAGTGATCAGTAGTTGTAAAACAGACAATACAACTGGCTAAAAGTATGAAGATACCAGGGGAGTGATCAGTAGTTGTAAAACAGACAATACAACTGGCTAAAAGTATGAAGATACCAGGGGAGTGATCAGTGTAAAACAGACAATACAACTGGCTAAAAGTATGAAGATACCAGGGGAGTGATCAGTGTAAAACAGACAATACAACTGGCTAAAAGTATGAAGATACCAGGGGAGTGATCAGTAGTTGTAAAACAGACAATACAACTGGCTAAAAGTATGAAGATACCAGGGGAGTGATCAGTAGTTGTAAAACAGACAATACAACTGGGTAAAAGTATGAAGATACCAGGGGAGTGATCAGTAGTTGTAAAACAGACAATGCAACTGGCTAAAAGTATGAAGATACCAGGTGAGTGATCAGTAGTTGTAAAACAGACAATACAACTGGCTAAAAGTATGAAGATACCAGGGGAGTGATCAGTAGTTGTAAAACAGACAATACAACTGGCTAAAAGTATGAAGATACCAGGGCAGTGATCAGTAGTTGTAAAACAGACAATACAACTGGCTAAAAGTATGAAGATACCAGGGGAGTGATCAGTGTAAAACAGACAATACAACTGGCTAAAAGTATGAAGATACCAGGGGAGTGATCAGTGTAAAACAGACAATACAACTGGGTAAAAGTATGAAGATACCAGGGGAGTGATCAGAGTAAAACAGACAATACAACTGGCTAAAAGTATGAAGATACCAGGGGAGTGATCAGTGTAAAACAGACAATACAACTGGCTAAAAGTATGAAGATACCAGGGGAGTGATCAGTGTAAAACAGACAATACAACTGGCTAAAAGTATGAAGATACCAGGGGAGTGATCAGAGTAAAACAGACAATACAACTGGCTAAAAGTATGAAGATACCAGGGGAGTGATCAGTGTAAAACAGACAATACAACTGGCTAAAAGTATGAAGATACCAGGGGAGTGATCAGTGTAAAACAGACAATACAACTGGCTAAAAGTATGAAGATACCAGGGGAGTGATCAGTGTAAAACAGACAATACAACTGGCTAAAAGTATGAAGATACCAGGGGAGTGATCAGTAGTTGTAAAACAGACAATACAACTGGCTAAAAGTATGAAGATACCAGGGGAGTGATCAGTAGTTGTAAAACAGACAATACAACTGGGTAAAAGTATGAAGATACCAGGGGAGTGATCAGTAGTTGTAAAACAGACACTACAACTGGCTAAAAGTATGAAGATACCAGGGGAGTGATCAGTAGTTGTAAAACAGACAATGCAACTGGCTAAAAGTATGAAGATACCAGGTGAGTGATCAGTAGTTGTAAAACAGACAATACAACTGGCTAAAAGTATGAAGATACCAGGGGAGTGATCAGTAGTTGTAAAACAGACAATACAACTGGCTAAAAGTATGAAGATACCAGGGCAGTGATCAGTAGTTGTAAAACAGACAATACAACTGGCTAAAAGTATGAAGATACCAGGGGAGTGATCAGTAGTTGTAAAACAGACAATACAACTGGCTAAAAGTATGAAGATACCAGGGGAGTGATCAGTAGTTGTAAAACAGACAATACAACTGGCTAAAAGTATGAAGATACCAGGGGAGTGATCAGTAGTTGTAAAACAGACACTACAACTGGCTAAAAGTATGAAGATACCAGGGGAGTGATCAGTAGTTGTAAAACAGACAATACAACTGGCTAAAAGTATGAAGATACCAGGGGAGTTATCAGTAGTTGTAAAACAGACACTACAACTGGCTAAAAGTATGAAGATACCAGGGGAGTGATCAGTAGTTGTAAAACAGACAATACAACTGGCTAAAAGTATGAAGATACCAGGGGAGTGATCAGTAGTTGTAAAACAGACAATACAACTGGCTAAAAGTATGAAGATACCAGGGGAGTGATCAGTGTAAAACAGACAATACAACTGGCTAAAAGTATGAAGATACCAGGGGAGTGATCAGTAGTTGTAAAACAGACAATACAACTGGCTAAAAGTATGAAGATACCAGGGGAGTGATCAGTGTAAAACAGACAATACAACTGGCTAAAAGTATGAAGATACCAGGGGAGTGATCAGTAGTTGTAAAACAGACAATACAACTGGCTAAAAGTATGAAGATACCAGGGGAGTGATCAGTAGTTGTAAAACAGACAATACAACTGGCTAAAAGTATGAAGATACCAGGGGAGTGATCAGTAGTTGTAAAACAGACAATACAACTGGCTAAAAGTATGAAGATACCAGGGGAGTGATCAGTGTAAAACAGACAATACAACTGGCTAAAAGTATGAAGATACCAGGGGAGTGATCAGTAGTTGTAAAACAGACAATACAACTGGCTAAAAGTATGAAGATACCAGGGGAGTGATCAGTAGTTGTAAAACAGACAATACAACTGGGTAAAAGTATGAAGATACCAGGGGAGTTATCAGTAGTTGTAAAACAGACAATACAACTGGCTAAAAGTATGAAGATACCAGGGGAGTGATCAGTGTAAAACAGACAATACAACTGGCTAAAAGTATGAAGATACCAGGGGAGTGATCAGTGTAAAACAGACAATACAACTGGCTAAAAGTATGAAGATACCAGGGGAGTGATCAGTAGTTGTAAAACAGACAATACAACTGGGTAAAAGTATGAAGATACCAGGGGAGTTATCAGTAGTTGTAAAACAGACAATACAACTGGCTAAAAGTATGAAGATACCAGGGGAGTGATCAGTAGTTGTAAAACAGACAATACAACTGGGTAAAAGTATGAAGATACCAGGGGAGTGATCAGTGTAAAACAGACAATACAACTGGCTAAAAGTATGAAGATACCAGGGGAGCGATCAGTGTAAAACAGACAATACAACTGGGTAAAAGTATGAAGATACCAGGGGAGTGATCAGAGTAAAACAGACAATACAACTGGGTAAAAGTATGAAGATACCAGGGGAGTGATCAGTGTAAAACAGACAATACAACTGGCTAAAAGTATGAAGATACCAGGGGAGTGATCAGTGTAAAACAGACAATACAACTGGGTAAAAGTATGAAGATACCAGGGGAGTGATCAGTGTAAAACTGACAATACAACTGGGTAAAAGTATGAAGATACCAGGGGAGTGATCAGAGTAAAACAGACAATACAACTGGGTAAAAGTATGAAGATACCAGGGGAGTGATCAGTGTAAAACAGACAATACAACTGGGTAAAAGTATGAAGATACCAGGGGAGTGATCAGTGTAAAACAGACAATACAACTGGCTAAAAGTATGAAGATACCAGGGCAGTGATCAGTGTAAAACAGACAATACAACTGGCTAAAAGTATGAAGATACCAGGGGAGTGATCAGTAGTTGTAAAACAGACAATACAACTGGCTAAAAGTATGAAGATACCAGGGGAGTGATCAGTGTAAAACAGACAATACAACTGGCTAAAAGTATGAAGATACCAGGGTAGTTGTAAAACAGACAATACAACTGGGTAAAAGTATGAAGATACCAGGGGAGTTATCAGTAGTTGTAAAACAGACAATACAACTGGGTAAAAGTATGAAGATACCAGGGGAGTGATCAGTAGTTGTAAAACAGACAATACAACTGGCTAAAAGTATGAAGATACCAGGGGAGTGATCAGTAGTTGTAAAGTATGAAGAACTGGGTAAAAGAAATAGAACAAACAATGACTTACAACACTACAAAGAAAACTAAAGATTTAGTAACACGAACTCCACTGAAAAAAAAAACAGGAAGCGAAACCAGGTGCTCTGTAATACAATACTTTATATAGTACATGTATCAAGAAACAAAATTCTATATCTAGTAGATTTGTACAGATCAAATGTAAAACATTAAAAATAATGTCTGGAAAATATTTGCACACAATTGCTTGCCATTAAACTACTATCGATATTCAACTTCCATCACAAATCAGCTAAAATATTTCAAATGTTTTCAAATTGTATCTTGACATAATATTTTGTCCACGAAACTTATGACCAAGTTTTATTATTGTCTACCAAGGTTTAATAAAAATATTCAAGAATTAAAACAAAAATTATATATAAGCGAAAAACTAAAAAAAAAGTCAAATTCTCTGAAGAAACATCATTTTTTTAAAGATATTTTGCATTGAGTGGTAGTTATAATTAGCTAGAGAAGATATGTCCAGGGGTTGCTTCAATCATGAGTTTTATGAAATTGGAAGAAAATTTCATCATTGTATTAAGCAAACATTTACAAAGAATTGTTTAACATGATACCCCATTCCCATCCTCTAAAAACTCAGACAACAAAAAGATCACATATAAATGCAATAAAATGGTTGAAAAATCTTGAGACTGTGGCTACACATCTGTCAGACATCACAGGTCTTTATCATGACAAAGAGACATATAGAATCTAACACCGGCAAAAGTGCAAGACAGGGAAATCTCCGACACCCGAGGGTAAGATTTCAATCGTTCGCTGACTCGGCGAGCCTCATCAGCGAACGATTGAAATCTTACCCGAGGGTGTCGGAGATTTCCCTGTCGTGCACTTTTTGCCAGTGTTTGATTTTATTTCTCACTTTTATCAGTAGTTGTGTATTGTTTGACAGCGATGTACTTTTAGCAGACGATCATGTAAACAATGTGAGTTATTTCCCCTTCATTTCAATCAAAAAAGTATTTCCGTATTTTTGTGTATTGCGTGAAGGTTATTATGTAATAATATGGCTGATTGTTAGGATTTGCGTGTTTATAAAAGATTGAAAACTTATATACAGTGAATTGTTTATTTTAAAAAGGAAAAGCATGGATAATTCGGGGGGGGGGGGGGGGGGGCAGTTGACATAAACTGTACAGCATGTATTTGCCGGTAAAACGCACGTGATTTTTTTGTCTTGCACTAGTGCAAGATAAGAAAATCTCACATCGCTAAAAATAGGAACTGGTCTGTCTCAAAAGTGAGAAACCTTACTCTTCTACTAGATGTGAGCAGAGACATGCCCATCTATTATTACCAGTATGTTATAATTATTTCAACATCTTAGTATCAGTATGTCAAATCTGTTTCAATAATCAAAGTAAACCATGCCTTTTCTGAAAAATTCTAATATTGACCCATAACCACAAAAATGGGATCCAATACACTGTACTTAAAAAGTGTTCTTTGTACAAGTAAAAACCCAACTTTACCATAAAAATTATAAGATCTCCTCTCCACACTTTATTGTAGATAAAATATCATAAAGCTCTTCAAAGAGGAAACAGGAACTCTGTCAATAACCTCCTCTTTAACAAGTGTCACTTATAGTTTTCAAAAAACAATACTCCTAACTCCTCTCGACATTACTAATTAAAGAGTTGCTTTGTACAATACTGATTTGGCAGAAGAGAACACAATTACCTTCTCTTTCTTCTCTTCCTTCCTCTGTCTTCATCATCGTCAGAGCCACTTCCTATCCCACCACGACATTTCTTCTTCCTTCTTGGAGCGTCATCTCCACTTCCATCAGAAACAAAATCATCATCAGCCATCTTCTTTGACCTCTAAATAACATCAACATTGAATCATTTAGTGAAAGTTTTTTAGTTGAAGATAACTCTCGCTTAGCAAGGATAAATAGCTGTGAAATTTTCTTTAAAATGGTACAAAATTATCTTAGAATGCACACTTTTCAAACTGTTTAATAAAACAGATTTATTCAGCATAAAAAATAAACAATTGCTATGTGACTATTATTTCATATCCCTTTTATTGGAATTCATATAATTTTACCCTGTAATAAGTTACCACTTTTCTTATTAGACACTTTCTATACATTTTCTTGTATGGTCACATTAGTGAAGTTTCAATCATTATGTCAACAATGGCCCTTAATGTACCCCTTTGACCTCTCGTACGATTTGAAATTATAAAAATTACAACAAATTTGTTGAAACATTCAAGAGAAGACTTTTCCAAAGAAATCAATGAAAGGTTGTTTTTGATGGAAAATCACATGCCCCCCCCCCCCCCCCCCCACCTAAATTTTGATGAAATATTTTTTTTAAAAAAGGCAAAAAGGACAATAACTCCTTCAAAAGTGGTTTGATCAAAATCCTATAACGATTCTCCATATGGTAATAAGGAAGCATGCAAAGTTTTAAGGAATTTTCTTCTAAAACATAGGAGTAGTTGCACATACAAATTATTGTTTGTGATGGACAGCTGGACAAGATGAAAACAATATGTCTCCCAAGAAGGAGGAGAGGGGAGGGGGGCATAATAATAATTTCTAATTCAGAATGAATCAACTTTATATTTTTTCTTGTACTTACTCTTCCACCACCTGATTTTCTTGGTTTTTCTTCCATTTCTGGTTCTAATGCAATCTTCTTTGCTTTAGCTACATATTTAGCTCTCTGTTCCATCATCTTCGCTTCCATCTCAGACTTGATTCTTTGTTTTTCCATCTGTAATTGTGAAATAATATCATGTAAGACCAAAAAAATGGAATTGAACAACTTGTGTTTCCGCTAACCCTTACAGACCCTTATTTTTAGTGCCTAACCTAAAGTTTCCATTACCATTTTTAGACAAGCAATGTTAAAGTCAGATTCTTGTCCTTTATAACCTAGGTAAAAATTAAAAAAAAAATTAAATGGTTTTTGCCTACCTACCTTCCTACCCTATCTTTTTTTTTTATCAATGTTGGCAAACATTCAACTTTCTCTAAGTTATCTAGGGGATACTTACAAAGGCCGTATATGTCACATGTCCTTTACTGACGCATAAATGACATAGTCGAAAAAGAGTGTGAACTCAGACGTGTAAGTTAACAGGCATAATTCCAAAGCGGGAAACAGTGATTAGGTCCAAAATCGAATTTGGCCTTTCTTTTATGGTCCCTGACCATGAGTATAAAATCAAATGATTTTTATTCGGGGAACATTAGTGGAAACGAAATGCAGGACTGACGTACAGACATGGGTAGAACATAATGCCCCCCGATGAATAGCGGCAGGAGGCATTACAAAAAGACAATAAAACAGATGGTGCACATCATTAGGTTATAAGAAGGAATATGCTTAGGAGTTGTGGACCAAAAAAAGTGTCGTAATGATATGGATGATGATGAAAATTAACAATCAATTATCAACAATTGATATCATTACAATAAGGCCATTTTGAAATTAATATTTGGTGACACTGATGATAACTTTTTGAAAATTGTCATTTCTATAAGAATATGTTCTTGAAATCGGAAGGTGCTTTTAGAATCATAGGATTGAAGGCAAAAAGACATTAATTAATAGCCACATACCTGTTGTTCCAGCACTTTTTGTCTGATGGCTTCTCTGTCCTCTTCCTGCTTCTGTCGCCTTTCTTGGTCTGCCTCGTCAATTTTACGAGCACGAGCCACATGGTACTGAGCCTGACTCAACAAATCAGAACATTGTCTGCAAAGAGAATAGTGAAGCAATTTTTTCAATTAAAGACAAGGAAATTTTAAATAATTAAGATAATTACTATTTCAGCTCATTATTATTTGAACTCTCAAATGACTCAGGAGTTGTCATGGTTGTGATCATATGGTAGTTAGATTTAAACCTACCTGTGCAATCAGTGCCTATCACCACTAACGTTGTGAGTTCGAACTTGATACAACATTATGTGATAAAGTTTGTCAGTGACTTGCGACAGGTCGGTGGTTTTCTCCTGGTACTCTGGTTTCCTCCATCAATAAAACTGCCTGCCACAATATAATTGAAATATTGATGAAAGTGGCGTTAAACACCATAAACCAAACCAAACCCAAATCGCCAAATGACTAACTAACACTGGATAAGTCTGTCTCCTTAACAGCTTATCTGGGTCCTAGATTTTGATTGGAAAGATATTTTACATGGTTTCAGTAGATGCTTTTGTCTATGTCAAATCTGATCATGTTGCCACAGTAACTAATCTATAATCTCTGTCTCATCTTCTATGTTATAAGTTTTTTTTTCCATGGGTACCTAAATTTTGCTTTATTTGTGGTAGTCATCGGTCAGAGAAAAAAATAAGAGTAGATTTTCATCCTTTACTACAGGATTTATCTCCGTTCATTCACGTTACTGTGTTTTGTCTTACATTCCTATGATATGACTTCATGACAAAGTAGTTTGGCAGAGAACGTCTCGTGCAATTTCACACCTTTTTTTTTATCAGCACAGTATGGTGATACAACATCTTGTATCACACACCTTGTATCAGACAGGCGACTTCCGTTAATTTCCAAAGGAAAACATACATAATGTTAGATAAAACCCAGTCTCCATATGTAACAGAACTTACCTACCATAATAACCTAGCTCTAGCAACTAAATCTATTTCCATGGTAACAGAACTTACCTTGCTTCAGCTGCTGCCTGGGCTAAATCAAACTTCATTCTGTCTCCATGGGTACCTAAATAACTGAAGTATCTGTAAAAAAATACAAAAAATATGAAAATATTACTACTTCTGGTTTTCCAATATCATATATACATTATACATGTATAAAAAAAATCCATTCAAGTTAGAAATTGCCAGGTTGCAAAAAGGTTCTATGGGCTAAATGTGGCATAAACAAGAATGTAAATAAATGCAAATTAATGCAAGTTTGTAAGGAGGATTCATAAATGTCAGATACATATCTTCAATATGTATGTAAACATTCTGCAATGTCTGAAAGATCTACATTGAAAAGATTACACAAAGTTCAAATTGTCACAATTTCTGTAAAAATTTGATTATCATCATTAAAAAGTCACATGCACATCTTCACTATGTTCTTAGCAACTGTGTACAGGTTTTAAATCATTTGGTTGTAAACTGTAAGAGGAATTGTATTACACAGAGTCGCTACACTTTTTCACCATATTATAACTCGATTTGCATTGTGTGTAATCCGGCCAAAAAGTTCACATATTTCTTCATATTTTCTAAATAAATCAATTCTTCATAGTTAAATTTTCAAATTTTCAAATTTAACAATCTCCAGAGGAACAACATCCACTAGTAGAACTAGAGGCTCAGTGGGCTGAGCCTGTGTCGCTCACCTTTCATTCTGCTTTGAGGAAACTTAATACAGAACCTTCCATAGGTGCTTCCCACCAAATTTCTGTTCATTTTCGCATTGCAGTTTCAGAGAAGAAGATTTTTAGAAATTGACCAATCTAAAACAAGAATTGCCTGTGGCAGCCATGTTTGTTAATGGATCAAAACGAAATGAGCAATCTCTATAGAGGACCTTCCATAGATGCTTCTTACCAAGTTTCATATCATCTGGCCATGTGGCTTCAGAGGAAAAGCTGTTTCAGAAATCGACCAATAAGAAACAAGAATTGCCTATGATGGCCATGTTTGTTAACGGATCAAAACTGAATGAGCAATTCCCATAGAGAACCTTCCATAGATGCTTCCTACCATGTTTCAGAGTAGAAGATTTTTTTAGAAATTAACCAATCAGAAACAATAATTGCCTGTGGCGGCCATGTTTGTTAATGATCGGGACAAAATGAGTAATCATTATAGAGAACCTTCCATAGATTTTTCCTACCAAGTTTCTGTTCATTTGACAAAGCTGTTTCAGAGAAGAAGATGTTTAGAAATCGACCAATTAGAAACAAGAAGGATCGGGACGAAATGAGCAGTCTTTATAGAGGACCTCCCATATAGATGCATCCTACCAAGTTTCGGTTCATTTGGCAAAGTGGTTTCAGAGGAGAAGATTTTTTAGAAATCATCCAATCAGAAACAAGAATTGTCTATGGTGGCCATATTTGTTAACGGATCGGGACGAAATGAGTAATCACAACAGAGGACTTTCCATAGATGCTTCCTACCAAGTTTCGGTTCATTTGGCCAAACGGTTTCAGAGGAGAAGAATCTAATTTTTTCAATAGTTTTCTATTTTTTACTGATTTTTTTCACCAATTTTCAAGTTTGAGAAGCGGCAACGGCCATGTTTGATGGCAGTCGGGGTCATCATTCATGGTCTGAAAGAGAATTATATATGCATTGTTCCTTTATAGTTTGGTAGCAACATTGGCTCTTTACAATATTTAAAGAATTAAAAAAAAAATTAAAAATCTATTTTTTGTAACGATAGCAGCCATTTTTCATAAGCGACCAGGGTTAGCAACCATAAGTCTGAAAGTGGATCATATATGCATCATTTCCATAAAGTTTGGTGGCAACTGGCTTTTTACCGGATTTTAAAATATGTTTTTTGACAATAATTTTCTATTTTTTGTAACAGTGACGGCCATGTTGGATGACAGCCAGAGATCTTCAATCAAAATTTTGAAAGAAGACCACATATGCATTCCTTCCATATGGTTTGATTGCATTTGACTCTTTACAGGATATTAAAATAATTTTTTAATGAATTTTTTCACTAATTTTCTATTTATAGTAACGATGGTGGCCATGTTTGATGGGGAATGGGGTCCTCAACCATAATTCTGAAAGAATATTACATGTATCAAATTTAATTGCAATATGCTCTAAAGGATTTTTCTGGATTTTTTTGCTGATTTTACCATGTTCTATTTATAGACATGGCGGCCAGGATGATTCAGGCCAAGTTTGGTTTAAATTGGCCCAGTGGTTTCAGAGGAGAAGATTTTTTTTAAAGTTTGCAGATGGACGACGGATGCCAAGTGATGGCAATAGTTCATACAGGTGAGCTAAAAATTGCAGTGTAGGTAGATCTTGACAGGCTGAACATATTTGCAGTTTAAACTTAACATCTATCTCTTATAGTTTTTGAAATAAAGGACGAAAAGTATTAAAATTTGAAAATTTGATGAAAAAAGGGCATTAACTCCAAAATAGGTAATGGAATTTACTTCAAAATTGCTGGGTATGTAGATCTTGACATGCTGCTCATTTTTGCAATTTAAACCTAACATCTATCTCTTACAGTTTTTGAAATATAAGACGAAAAGTATTAACAAATTCAAAATGTGATGAAAAAAGGGCAATAACTCAAAGATGGGTAATCAGATTTACTTCAAAATTGCAGGATAGGTAGATCTTGACATGCTGAACATGTTTGCAGTTTAAACTTAACATTTATCTCTTATAATTTTTGAAATAAAGGACGAAAAGTATAAAAATGTTAAAAATTTGATGAAAAAAGGGAAATAACTCCAAAATGGGTAATGGAATTTACTTCAAAATTGCAGGGTAGGTAGATCTTGACATGCTGAACATGTTTGCAGTTTAAACTTAACATTTATCTCTTATAGTTTTTGAAATAAAGGGCGAAAAGTATTAAAATGTTGAAAATTTGATGAAAAAAGGGAAATAACTCCAAAATGGGTAATGGAATTTACTTCAAAATTGCAGGGTCCGTTGATCTTGGCATGCTGCACATTTTTGCAATTTAAACTTAACATCTATCTCTTATAGTTTTTGAAATATAAGACGAAAAGTATTAAAATTTTAAAAATTTGATGAAAAAAGGGAAATAACTCCAAAATGGGTAATGGAATTTACTTCAAAATTGCAGGGTCCGTTGATCTTGGCATGCTGCACATTTTTGCAATTTAAACTTAACATCTATCTCTTATAGTTTTTGAAATATAAGACGAAAAGTATTAAAATTTTAAAAATTTGATGAAAAAAGGGAAATAACTCCAAAATGGGTAATGGAATTTACTTCAAAATTGCAGGGTAGGTAGATCATGGCATGCTGCACATTTTTGCAATTTAAACTTAACATCTATCTCTTATAGTTTTTGAAATATAAGACGAAAAGTATTAAAATTTTTAAAATTTGATGAAAAAAAGGCAATAACTCCAAGATGGGTAATCAGATTTACTTCAAAATTGCAGTGTAGGTGGATCTTGCTGTGCTGATCATTTTTACCCCATGTCAGATTTCTGTTTTTATTAACGGTTTTTGAGTTATTACCCAAAAACTGCAATCTTACCCCTATGTTCTATTTATAGACATGGTGGCCATGATGGTTGGTCGGCAGGGTCATCGGACATAACTTTTAAAGGGAACCCCCTAAGGATGATTCAGGCCAAGTTTTGTTTAAATTGGCCCAGTGGTTTCAGAGGAGAAGATTTTTTAAAATGTTTACAGACGGACGACGGACGCCAAGTGATGGTAATAGCTCACATGACCCTTTGGGTCAGGTGAGCTAAAAAGGAAAATCTATACTTTTTAAGCATGCAGCATTCAGGAGCAAGAACAGGCTGGTTGGTATGAATCAGGATAATGTGTCCAAAGGTAGGGACATGTCTTACCACAGACAGTTGTTTCAGCGAGCTAGCACTATAAAAATCCAACAAAGCATGTTGGTCTAGAACATAGTGGACATCAACATCATCTGATCGAAATGTAACATTCTCGCCCATGATATAGCTGAATAATTGCTCGTTTGGCATTAAACAACAATCACTCACTGATTCTGAATATCATCTCATTCATTGTCTACTTGTTTTAGCCTAACATATTGTTTGCTAAAATATCAAAACAAAAACTAGCAAGTAAAAACTTTGGATCCGTA
Source organism: Bathymodiolus septemdierum (assembly GCA_963383655.1). Taxonomy (NCBI): domain Eukaryota; kingdom Metazoa; phylum Mollusca; class Bivalvia; order Mytilida; family Modiolidae; genus Bathymodiolus; species Bathymodiolus septemdierum. The sequence continues at coordinate 506,195 of OY726526.1, forward strand.
AGTGATCATTGTACACAAAATTCATTATACAATGTACAGTCAAGCCTGTCTTATGTGACCTTCCATGGGAACAATGAAATATGGTCACATAAGACAGGTGGTCATTTATTATAGGTTTAATTGATATGAAATGCACTGTGAAGGGAAAAGAAAATTAAGGTCACATAATTCAAGTTATTGCTTAATAGACATGGTCACTAATACAGCTTTGACTATATAACAAAAACTTCCTGGTTCTTACTTATGAGCAAGTTCTAAGTCTCTGACAGCACTCAGTACTGTTTTCAGATTACTCTTCTCGTCCTTCAGGATAGATGTGGCTAATTTCTGCTGCACTAAAGCAACATTGTATAAAAGTACTGTGTCACTAGGTGCTACATGACGTGCCTGAAACAAGAAAACATGAAAAATAAAAATGTACCAAAGATACATTGTATAAAAGTACTATGTCACTAGGTGCCTGAATAAAAAAAACCCAGGGAATATAAAAATGTACCCAGGGCTCCCACTTTCAAATTAGAGGGAAAAGTGACTTCTCTTTCAGAGAGCTCACAGGAAGAAATGGGAGACAACAGCGAGAAGTGGGGAGACTTCTGGGAGAAGTTAATTGCGATTAATCGAAACATTGTTTCGCGACCCATCTGACGTTACCCTGCCCAAATTTAGTAAATAGTTGAAAAGCTGTCTGAACTAATTTGTTCTGTGTTTTTTTTAGTCATAACTACCTTAAGGACATCTATTCAATGTCACATTTTTATTTCTGTCTACCTTGACTATTGGAGTCTTGCATACCAGTGATTTTTATATGTACCCCTTCCCCGCCTTTTTTCCTTTTGAAATATTACTGTGTTGTGATCCAATACCACACAAATTGTAATAACTCATATTTGTGTGATCTTCAGCAGAAGAACGATGTCTCTGTCAATTTGCTCAATGGTCCAACTATATATAGGAGTACAGTACAGTAGGGAATGAAAATATAGCACAAACGTAAATTGCCACTGATAGTCAAAAATTGGAGAAAGTAAAGGCTGTAATTATTATTTGTCAGACCTCAAATCAGATTGCAACAACGGAGGAAAACTACTGTAGTTCAAAGTTTATTTTTTAATTGGATATGTATTAACGTTTACACATGTCTGTATGTAAATAAACAGTTCGATAGATCGTAATATTAACCCAATGTCGAGTATAAAATACCAATGCGGATGGATAAATATCTGAAGTGTCTACGTGCATTTCAACGAATTTTGAATTGCAATCTTCGCATATATGAACATATTTGATATGAGAAACATAATTTTATGTCACAAAAATGAGAAAAAATAAATCAAAAGTTCGCTTTGTCGAAAGTAGCTTCAGACAAAAAGTTCGGTCAACATTTCCCGTAGCACAGTACTGCATTGCGTCCCCTTACCAAAATGGCGCCATTATTTGTTTACGAAAAACAAAAACAAATAGTTTTGTTTGAAGCCAGGCATAAACAAAACTGCTAATGAACGAGAGTAAAGTTTCTATAAACCGTAATGGATTACTTTCCAAGAATATCACTTTCAAAATACTTAATAACGGATACGATAGATTTCAATAAACACGTGCACGATATCGACATTTTCATAAATGACAAGTGGAGAAAATATGTGGGCGGCGACATAGGGCGACTCTTCAAAATTACAAAGCGACTTCAACTTCGCTTTTGACCAACAAGAAAGTGAAGTCTACCTTCACAAAGCAACTTCTTCACCCGAATCGCCCTCCAACGTGAGCCCTGGTACCAACGCAACATTATATAAGAGTACTATATCACTAGGTGCTACATGATGTGCCTGAATCAAGAAAAAACAGGAAATATTTAAATGACGTGCCTGAATCAAGAAGACAGGAAATATTTATTTATATAAGATTATCTACTTCTACTGGTAAATATTTTTTTTATCAAAAAACAATTAGGTTTTTTCCTATAGTAGAAATTGTAATGTAACTTTCCATTAATAGTTTATACAAGATGAGAAACTGTCCAAAAAAAATGAAACCCAAGAGCTCAAGGACCCTGTATTAACTCACACCTAATTAACACTTGATATTTCATACTCGTATTTTATATATCAGTCAATCAGAAATCACTATGCTGTTGTTGGTTATTTTTTATATGGGATCAGACAGAGGTATCTCTTTCGTGGACCAAATAACGATGAATTTTCTTTTCAAATGCCTAAGTGATCTTCAATATAAACAAAAGGTTGACAGACAACAGCATATATATTGCAACATTATAAAACCCAAATAATAAGTCGTGGCCATGATCTTATGGTAGTTGGATTTACAACTACATATGCAACCAGTGCCTATCACCACTGATGTTGTGAGTTCAAATCCAGATTAGCGTGAGGTGTACAACATCATGTGATAAAAGTTTGTCAGTTGTCAGTTACTTGCGACAGATCTGTGGTTTTCTCTGGGTCCTCTGGTTTCCTCCAGCAATAAAACTGACTGCCACGATATAACTGAAATATTGTTGAAAGTGGCATTAAACAACATTAAACCAACCAACCATCCAAATAATAATGTAATCAGAAAATGTCTTAATTCTACATAACAACATCAGTCATAATTTTACAGCACAAAAAAAATACAATATTTAATTATTTGTTGGCATCTTTTCAGAGATTCTCTTAATTAATATTCCTCATTTAAAGTTCAAATAGATGTAAGGCATATTTTATCAATTTTTTTTGTGTTAATTTAACATTATCCTCACAAAAAAATATGTCAAGGTATTGTTTATTGGAATTAAAAACATTATATCAATAAAAAATATTCAAATTCTAAGGATTTATTTCTATTCTAATTAAAAGATCAAACTCAAATGAGAACTTTATTTAATAATTAAACAGAGTGTGAGTAAACGTAACAATGAATCAGATTTTTATATACCTTGAGTAGGATATTCTTGCATTCTTTGAGACGACCACACTTGAAGTAAGCTCGAGCCAGATATACCATTACTTCCACATTGTTGTACTTGAAAAACTTCTTTAAACAGTTCTCATACTGAAATGACAGAAAATGACATACATCAAAAACATATGCTTAAGTTCTGTATAATATTTACATCATAGAATTGAGTCCAGTTCTTGCTACGATCAATTGGATTTATTATTCTGAAAAATACTATCATAATAACGATTAAATATTTTTCTTATTCTTTAAAAAAAATTAAATTCAATATTTCAAAAACTAATGCATTATGGAAATTTTGCTCCTTCCATGCATCAAATTTAAAATGATGTAATCTCATTGGTCAATGTTTCAAATGATGGAATGTCATTGATCAATGTTTCAAATTATATAATGTCATTGGTCAATGTTTCAAATGATGTAATGTCATTGGCCAATGTTTCAAATGATAAATGTCATTGGTCAATGTTTCAGAGATTGGTCAATGTTTCAAATGATGTAATGTCATTGGTAAATGTTTCAAATGATGTAATGTCATTGGCCAATGTTTCAAATGAAGTAACGACATTGGTCATTGTTTCAAATGATGTAATGTCATTGGTCAATGTTTCAAATGATGTAATGTCATTGGTAAATGTTTCAAATGATGTAATGTCATTGGCCAATGTTTCAAATGAAGTAATGTCATTGGTAAATGTTTCAAATTATCTAATGCCATTGGCCAATGTTTCAAATGATGTAATGTCATTGATCAATATTTCAAATGATGTAATGTCATTGTTTACAATGATCAATGCCTGAAATGATGTAATGTCATTGTTTACAATGATCAATGCCTCAAATGATGTAATGTCATTGGTAAATATTCCAAATGATGTTATGTCATTGGTCAATGTTTCAAATGATGTATTGTCATTGATCAATGTTTCAAATGATGTAATGTCATTGGTAAATGTTCCAAATGATGTTATGTCATTGGTCAATGTTCCAAATGATGTAATGTCATTGATCAATATTTCAAATGATGTAATGTCATTGATCAATACTTCAAATGATGCAATGGCATTGGTCAATGTTCCAAATGATGTAATGTCATTGATCAATATTTTAAATGATGTAATGTCATTGATCAATACTTCAAATGATGTAATGTCATTGGTCAATATTTCAAATGATGTAATGTCATTGGTCAATACTTCAAATGATGGAATGTCATTGGTCAATGTTTCAAATGATGCAATGTCATGGTCAATATTTCAAATGATTTAATGTCATTGGTCAATATTTCAAATGATGTAATGTCACTGGTCAATACTTCAAATGATGTAATGTTATTGGTCAATACTTCAAATGATGTAATGTCATTGGTCAATACTTCAAATGGTGTAATGTCATTGGTCAGTGTTTCGAATGATGTAATGTCATTGGTCAATTTTCAAATGATGCTATGTCATTGGTCAATTTTTCAAATGATGTATTGTCATTGATCAATGTTTCAAATGATGTAATGTCATTGGTAAATGTTCCAAATGATGTTATGTCATTGGTCAATGTTTCAAATGATGTAATGTCATTGGTCAATGTTCCCAATGATGTAATGTCATTGGTCAATGTTTCAAATGATGTAATGTCATTGGTAAATGTTCCAAATGATGTTATGTCATTGGTAAATGTTTCAAATTATCTAATGTCATTTGCCAATGTTTCAAATGTTGTAATGTCATTGATCAATATTTCAAATGATGTAATGTCATTGATCAATATCTCAAATGATGTAATGTCATTGCTTACAATGATAAATGCTTCAGATGATGTAATGTCATTGGTCAATGTTTCAAATGATGTAATGTCATTGGTAAATGTTCCAAATGATGCAATGTCATTGGCCAATGTTTCAAATGATGTAATGTCATTGATCAATATTTTAAATGATGTAATGTTATTGATCAATACTTCAAATGATGTAATGTCATTGGTCAATGTTTCAAATGATGCAATGTCATTGGTCAATGTTTCAAATGATGCAATGTCATTAGTCAATATTTCAAATGATGTAATGTCATTGGTCAATATTTCAAATAATGTAATGTCATTGGTCAATACTTCAAATGATGTAATGTTATTGGTCAATACTTCAAATGATGTAATGTCATTGGTAAATGTTCCAAATGATTTAATGTCATTGGCCAATGTTTCAAAATGATGTCATGTCAATGCAGGCCTCTACATTAACATATTTTTCAATTTGTCCCTTCAGACAACTAACTAAAAAAAGTACTAGTCCGACTCATTCTTTTAGTTGTCCGAAAAAATTAATAAAAATTACAATAACTAGAGAATAATTATCCAGGGCTCCTACTACTTTCAAATTAGAGGGAGAAGTGACTTCTCTTTCAGAGCGCTCACATGGAGAAGTGGGGAGACTTCTGGGAGAAGTCAATTGCAATTAATCAAAACATTGTTTCGCGACCCCTGAGACTGACGTTACCCTGCCCAAATTTAGTAAATAGTTAAAGCTGCCTGAACTGATTTGTTCTGGGTTTTTTTTATTCATAACTACCTTAAGGACATATATTCAATGTCACATTTTTATTTCTGTCTACCTTAATTGGAATCTGGCATACCAGTGATTTTTATATGTACCCCCCACCCCCTCCCCCCTTTCCCGCCTTTTATCCTTTTGAAATATCACTGTGTTGTGATCCAATACCACACAAATTGTAATAACTCATATTTGTGCTATATATCTAGGTATATTTGTTTTACCAGAAACAAGTGCCTGTGATATAAATAAAGCAAAGTATTTTATTTAAATTCACAGAGAAATACAAATTTTAGTGGATCTTTTCAACCAGATCAGGAAAAAGCTTGCAATATTTCCCAAAAGCCTAAATCAAGTCCTCTATCGTATTTTGCACAAAAGACAAGATTAAATTTGGCGCCAAATTGATATCCGATAATTTTTACGTGTCCGTTCCGGAGTGATTCTTGTTCTTATATTTCAAATATTGATATTTCCGTTCATTAAAGCGTTTCTGAGATTGCAATTTTAATTTTGTCAATGTCCTTGAACTTCATATGGAGGAACGATAAATGATGCAATAAAAGAGTTTTGATCTGGCATTTCACTTTAGTTTTAATCAAAATGAATTATGGACAAATTGGAGATCAAACAGGGCTCTTTTATACAACAAACCCAGTATTTTACACCAGTGGAAATAGATTTGTCCGTCGTACCGGCACGTTTGGGAATCTCTGATTTTTTCACTTGTCCCATCGGACAACCGTAATACAAGATCTACTTGTCCGACGTCAGTTTTCACTGGTACCGGACAATCGGACAAACGTTAATGTCGAGGCCTGCATTGGTATATGTTCCAAATGATGGAATGTCATTGGTAAATGTTTCAAATTATCTAATGCCATTGGCCAATGTTTCAAATGATGTAATGTCATTGATCAATATTTCAAATGATGTAATGTCATTGATCAATATTTCAAATGATGTAATGTCATTGATCAATATTTCAAATGATGTAGTGTCATTGTTTACAATGATCAATGCCTCAAATGATAAAATGTCATTGGTCAATACTTCAAATGATGTAATGTCATTGGTCAATGTTTCAAATGATGTAATACCATTGTTTACAGCATTTTTAACCAATGCTGTTGGTTGTAGTTATCAGTCATTTCTGAATTGATGAATCATTGGCTTATATTTCCTTCACTTCATAACACTCATAAAATTAAGAAAATTAACAAAAATGAAAACCAAACTGATATTTTCATTTGTGATGAAAAACAAACTGACATTTTCATTTGTGGAATGTCAATTTTAGTTTAAGTATGAAATTCATGGTATACCTTAAAGACAAATGAATAATCAAAAGAAAACTTAGAAAAGCTACATGTATTATCAAAAACATTTTGAAAATATTATTTACACTGTCATTTAATAAAACAATTACTTTTGCTTTGTTTAATACAAGGATTTATCAACCCAAGAAACTTGATAGTTCACCTTGTACTACAGCTTCAGTGAACATTGTTTATTTGGTACATTCACCATAAAAAGTCATTAATTGAATAATATTACTTCTTTTACCATTATAATTAATCAAATTTTCCACAACTCCCCCCCCCCCCCCCCCCCCCCAAATTTCAATCAATATCTTGACTTACCATCTGAACTGCTGCGACATACTGTTTCTGTTCAACATAGATGTGAGCTATATTTAGCCAAACATCACAGAAATCAGCCGTAGCTTCTCTAACCTGGGCAAAGATATCTCTGGCTTCGTTGATACAACCCTTGTGTGCCAATACACATCCTGAAAGTAAAATAATGCTATTGTATATTGCAACCTAGATTGTTATCACTATCAAAATAATCACCGATCTCAACATTTATTCAGGGTCAAGACTCTCACTACTTTCAAATTACAGGGAGAAATGACTTTTCTTTCAAAAAGCTAACACTGAGAAGTGGAAGACAACAGAGAGAAGACAGGAGACTTCCAGGAGTAATCTATTGTTTAATCGAAAATTTGCTTCACAGCTCGATTCTTAAGTCACCCCGTCTAAATTAACTAAATTGAGTAAAAGTACCGTAGTTAGTTACTTCTCAATCCTCGAAATGAAAATTTGAATTTACTGGTCCATATCAAATTCTTGAAATTGTTTTATATACATATACAAATGTATATCTAAATAAAAACTTTAAAATTTACTGATTTGAACAAAGTTTTACTAGTCTTGAGCCGGCGGTCTGGTGCTCATCGTGAGGACTGCTTCTTCACCCAAATCGCCCTGTAGAGTAAGCCCTGCAGGATATACTTTTTCTAAGCATAACATAATTTTAAATTTAATATACAACTTATGTTGTAACCGTAATTCCTCGGGATTTATCAATTCTACATTTGTTTATTACATGTAATAAAGTTTATTAAAATCAGCCAATATGTGTCACTAATTTAATACGAAAACAGAAACGCTTCACAATAATATCACTGGAATAGAATAGCAAATGAATTACAAAACCTTTTTATTTACTTTATTGAAGACCATTCTAATATGACGTCTCTAATACGGCACACACGATAATACTCAACAACTCTATATTTAGCGCAATTGCAGTACACAACAAATCTGGCTGTTCCGATGTGACTCCCGCTGTGAAATTACCGTGACGACTGAGTGTAAACAAACAAAACACATATAACGTATTTTTAAAGTTCTTAAAATAAAAATTTCCCCCCCAGTTATAAATAAATATTCTGTAACTAAGTATTTTTTTATCATTTGAGGGATCCCCAGTACGCACACATACATTCCATTGATATGTGTCGGCCATGATTCATGAATAACCGGAAAATGTACTAACCTTCATGTTTTCCTAAGTATACATTGATAACTGGACGGTGATGTAATTAAGTTACTGATATTTTCCAATTTGATGGCATTTTGAATTTTGCTACTCAAACAAGTAAAATGCTCACAAAATCGTAAAATAAATCAGCAACAAGCTTGTGTCAATCGGCATCCCTTGTAAACAACATCACAGGATGACGATATATTACAAAAGTCAAAGTCGATAGATGGTTGTCTTAAGTATTTATTCCGGAATTTTTTTCTATGTCAACAATACAAGCTTTTTTTTCCATTGGCATTTATTTTTTTTATTTCATATCTAACAATAATTGTCGATTATTAACAACTGTTCAAGTGTTCGATATTATGTTTGACAACTCTGCTCCGCCATCTTGTTAGCGCACGAAATGATGAACAAATGAACTCCGACTTTTTTTAAAATATTTTTACGCAGGAATTGTTCAATCGAATTTTATGTTGGAAAATACACAATAAATATGTTTTTCATGTTAACATCCATATCTTTGTTTTAAAATATCTCGTTCAAATACAAGTAATTCAAAATTTCCAAAGGAGTTAAATGGAACAGCCACCAAATGCCATGTGTATACAGTTCATGATACTGTATTTGTCCTATTAGAATCGAAATAATTCATGGCAGGCATAGAGTTGTGCAAATTTACACATGGGCTGGGTCTTTATACTCTTAGATTTTACCCCTCGCTTCTGCTTGGGGTAAAATTCGAATATAAAGGCCCAGCCCATGTGTAAATCTGCACAACTCTATGCCTGCCATGAATTATTTCTCTTCTGCTTGGGGTAAAATTCGAATATAAAGGCCCAGCCCATGTGTAAATTTGCACAACTCTATGCCTGCCATGAATTATTTCTTAATTATATGTGGCAACACTAGTGTGGACTTACACTCATTGCCATGAAAGTTATCGTAATTATTTCATTCACAATGTTTACAAGGCATACATAGAGTCTGCACAATACTGCACAAACATGAAAGTTACCGTAATTATTTCATTCACAATGATTACAAGGCATACATAGAGTCTGCACAATACTGCACAAACAAAATCATTATTTTTCATTTTTAATATCCTGGTGCAACTTAGGTCACACTGAAATTTCTTTTAATAAAAAAACGCTTCATTTTCGTGTAAAATACCTATAAATGGCAGATTGTCATGAAAGCAATTAAAAAGATTCATAAATGTTCGTTTAAGCTTTAAAGTCTTTTACAATAATTCAACTCATTCAAATACAAGATTCTCTTATGTTTGACCTTTATAATCTGGTGTTTAACATCACACAATGATGATAGAAGTTTTACAATACATAGTATCAATGTAAAGTATAATTCCTGGGTTAAAGGTCCCTAATAGTAAATATTAACACCTTTTATCATTCTTTAACCTGTACTTAGCACACAATAGCACTACTCTTAAATTATCTAAATATTCGGCTAATCGTCCTTCGTTTGAAAACTTGTACCTTGTGACTCGTGGTTTACTCTAGTGCATATAAAAATTGAAGAACCCTTGAAAAGTATTTGCAAATGTTTACAACCTAAGTTTCTATATTACACCTTTAAACCTAATTATGGAGGAAATTAACGACAAAATATTCTTTTTGGAACATTAAATAGGAACAAGGACTTGACTTTATAGAATTTCACACTACAAGTGTTACGACATTGTTCTGAGGCGTTGTCGCATGTACAGAAATTGTTGTTACTTATTAATCTCCCGCTATGAGGTAACCTGGTGCATATAAATAGTTTACAAAATAATTCTTCATAATTTTCACTTCAATTTAGTATTTTGACAATACAATTTTTTGATTTTTTTTCTTTAAATATAAAAATGAAAGAATAGTTAAATATCAAAGAATATTGCAAGAGAAAAAATTCAATGCATATGAAAATATGTACAACTTAGTTTCAAATTTTTAAACCCACTTCAATTCTAGAAGAATACTGACGATTTCTTTGTATTAAAAATAGAAGGATGCTTACTTATTGACTTAAGAGTAATTAGTTTTAGGTACCGGTAATGTTGTCAGAAGTATTTCAAATAATGACGAAGGGACAAATATTGATAACAATTGAAATGAATTTAAGTGGCAATTGTAGTACAAGGCAAAATATGTCACTTTTAAAATTATATTTGAAGTTTTAATTTAATTAAAACAAGTAGCAAGCTATTAAGAATTGAAATTCAAATTTCAAACAAGAATGAAAAAGTTTTGTTTCTATCATAATTTTTTTTAGTAAATATCATTAATTCTTTTCAAATATTATATAATGAAATGCAAATTATTTACTTTTCATTAAGGAAGTAGATTTTAGAAATTAATTGACAACTTATTGAGTTTCTCTATTTAATTCCAATTATTTTTTGCAAAAACCTGCTAAAAAAGTAAAAATTTGTGGGAAATAAAAAATAAATGCAGGTGTTTTTCATACAAATAAACTTGTCTTAAACAAAAAAATATATAATGACCGTGAAGCTGAAAATAAATTAATTGAAATTCCCCTTCTGACTCAATATTAAGTCTTAATATATGAAACACTTGTGCATCTTAATTAGAAACTAGAAAATTACAAAACAGCTTTACATCAAACAAGTATGGGTGGTTAGGGTTATGGTGTTTAACGCCACTTTCAACAATATTTCAGTTATATCGTGGTGGTCAGATTTATTGATGGAGGAACCAGGAGTACCCAGAGAAAACCTGTCGCAAGTCACTGACAAACTTTATCCCATAATGGTGTATCGAGTACGCCTCGCCTAAACGGGATTCAAACTCACAACAAAACAATAACAAGTATTGGTATGGAGCACACATTTATATATATATACATGCATACACTTTTTAATTCCTTATTTTGCTTTCTATTTTTTTACCGTACTCTAAGCATACCTGCTGAATATTTATTCCAGAAACAATGTCTGCACACTGATATCTATGTTTTTATTACTATCACTGAGTCAATACCTCTGCTGGTGGACTATTAGTCCCTGTGGATATCATCCCCAGTAATCTGTGTTTCAACACTGATATGGTTTAGATATATTTATTATTGAAATTTGCAGTTTTAAACAATGTAATTATTACTAAAACTAAGTTTCATCTGCCTCAGGTATAGACAACCGTAGGAGATTTTTTGCTATCCTGTTCAGATCGTTTGGTTTTCATGTTCCCAAAACTTAATTATTTGGCTTCACCTGGTTTTCATGCACAGTTTACATTCAAGAAAGTTTGTAGTTTCAGAGACAAGAACCCATTGTCACCATGTTTTTCAGAAGTAAAGAACAAGATTAAATGAGGAACCTTTGTAGAGGTCTTCACATATATCATATGCACTATATAATTTTAGCCAAATCAGAAACAAAATATTGCCCATGGTGGCCATGTTTTATTTTTATGGAATAAAGATGAAATGAAGAATAAAATAATAAATAAGTTCTGAAAATACATTACAAAGTATGGCTTACAGAAATAAAGCTTGGTCAATGAAAACACTAGTACTGAGACAATAACATGAGATAAAGAACAGAAATATAAAAGAACTGTTCCTAAATTTACATTAAGCTATTCCAGTCCTCACGATGAGCACTGGTCCTCCCGCCCAAGATCAGTAAATTTTTAAGTTTTTATTTAGAACTATATAAAAATAAATGCAAGAATTTGATTTGAACCAGTAAATTAATATTTTCATCTCGAGGACTGCTATTCTAAAAATGTTCGTTTACATCAATGTCCCTTCTTGTGAACTGACATAAAAAATCATAAAATCGTAGCAGCTAATATTGATATTGGGTATTCAGTACCTGAAATGAGGGCTAGCCTTTGGCTGGCCCGAAATTTTTTTTTGGGGCCAGTAAAAAATTAGAGTCACTGGTCCAAATGGCAGAATGGTGGCCCAATCATTTTGTGACATTTTTTTTGAAAAAAAGACATCAGATATCAATATATAAACAGTTCAGATCAATTAATTTTTATTAATAACATTAAAATTAATTCTTTCACTAGTCTCACGAGGGTTGCTATCTAATGAAACCTGAATTTACTTGTTATAACCTTTTTGACAACCTTGACGCCATTGGCTAGGATGGTCTTCAGAAACGATGCTAGTCCATCGGATGGGGACAATAGAAGGATGGTTTGTGTAAGGGGAGATCAATGCCATGATAACATTAAAGACATCCGGAAAAGATTTATTTAACGGTCTAATTAGGCAATCGCCCAAACGTTTTTTGTTGGGCCAGTGACTACCTAATTTGGAGCAGCTTTAGGTCGCCCGAATAAGATATTAGTCGCATTTGGCGACTGGGCGACCGTCCATTTCAGGCACTGGTATTTAAAATTGTAAAATATTATCCTTTTTTAAAAATTAATTCAAAAATGAAAAGTCTTTCATTACTACTTGACAAATTTAAAATGTATCAAGTTTAATATCGTTAGTCCTCAAGTATCAATTAATCCTCTAAACAGTTTCAATTCTATCAAAGGATATAACTAACAACCAACAATCGCTTTTTGTCAAATTCCTCAAATTACAATACCAGATTCTAAATAGTTGATAAGAAAAAGTTTTATTAATAAAAAAAGAAAAATGTTCACAAAAAGATCAAAGTATGACAAGGTGCCAGTCTGGTTAAATTGACCTTCCGACAACCAATGATTCCTGAATCAGTATTATAGGGACAATACCATTGCACAATAGCCGATCACGAATAATCTAATTAACTCTCCCTGCTTGTGAAACTGGTCACATGACTTTTTACAACTACAGAAATGAGTGTTTACTTTCAACAAAAAGGAACAAGGAGAATAGAAAGCATATGATTATAGCAGGGGTGTTGATTTTTAAATATGATATTGAATTCAATAGAAATGTTCCAACACATATTCAATAAAAGCAATATTTACAATTCTTGATGAGTTTTCTTCATTTATGTAAAACTTTCATACCGAATTAAAGATGCGTATATATTCTGTGAGGTAAACGAAACCTACGCATTCGCTCTTGCATATACTTAGCTACAGGCCATCCAATGATAAGAACGCCACAAAATGAACATTTTGGATTTGCATGTCAACTGCCAGGTTGCTCTACATCCAAAGCAGCTAGAAAATTTAGATTCAAATCATTGGTATGGTTACAGAAGTAATTCTATATTGAAAGAGAACTCATCACAAAGTTCAATCAAACCAAATATGGATTACAAGGAGACAGCTTTTAAACATCAGCCATACAAAAGGACATCTGCTAATGAATCTGACTTAAATACTACAAACTATCAAAACTCGTCTTTGTATAACATGTACGACAAATGGCACTACTATTCCGTTAATCCGGGCACCGACAGATACGGTTCTAACGAATATCCACACAGTGGGATAATTCCACTTGGACATGGAAGCTACACGGATCATCAAAGTTCTTCGAATTACATGGAAGTTGGTTATAGAAGATATGCCTCTGATTTTTATGGGCAAATGTACGATCAACAATTACCGGTACCTGAATCAGGATTTTATCCATATTCATCTAATTTTAATTCGTATTTGAATTTTTGTGATAATGGCTATCATCAGCCGAGCACTTCATATTATCAGCAAAAATCTCGATATCAAATTCCGCAGAGTAGTAGCTATCCAAATTTGCATGACTGCGTTGAAACTGGATGGACCTGTGAAAGAAAACCTGACACTAATAATAGTCACTGGTATTCTTTACCAACAGATAAAACTGTGAATACAACATCAAGTCGTGATTTTTACCAAAATTATGATGCTCGTCAAACGTTCTCTTCATCTGGAAATTCAGAGCAAAAACAAAATGGCTACTCAGATAGAAATATTAAAGTTTCACCACATCTGTATGATTATGAACAAAAACATACGAGACAACATGGAAAATCTAATAGACAAAACGGAATAGGCAAAGGTCCTTCTAATTTCACCCTTCATGTTCGAAAACAGGAAAGAAAATTGAAGAAACGCTTAAAAGAATTTCAAAGTAAAAATTGTGAAAAAGCAATGCAGCTACAGGAATATTATCACTACAAGGTTATCATGATAGAAAAACAGGCAAAACAACAAGAACAAAAGTCTATGTTGTCTACCATTGAAAATAATGAGGAGACAGATGTTCAAATTCTACAACTTGTTCGTGAAATGGAAGAACGGATAAACGCTCTTCAATTTACTCTGAATGAGGATACTTCTGTTAAATATGGACAAATTTGCAGCGAAGCAAGAAAAACAAGACTTCTACCAAAACATGCCATAAAAACACTGGAAAACTGGTATGAGGATAACTTGAGTAATCCATATCCATCTCGGGATCAAACTGTCCATCTGGCTTTAGACTGTGAACTGTCTATTGAACAAGTGAGAAAATGGTTTGCAAATAAACGCAACAGGTCTAGGAACAATAAACTACATCTGTTAAAATAATATGTGAAATTATATAAATTCATAGGGCAAAACTTTAATTTGTTTTTATATACATGTGTATGTCATTGAAAAATATCTATGGTTTTTAAATACTAATAAAATTAGAAATAATAGGTTTATCACTTATTCTAATGCAAAAGATTTCTACAATTATCGTTTTTTTTAATAAATGTTATATAAATTTACACTTTATATCATAAAAGGCTAAAATCAGGATTAATTATGTTTAAGACAATATAACTGAAATATTGTTGAAAGTGATGTTAAACACCATAAGACATATTATTTAAGTTAGTATACATGTATTATTATTATTAAATTTAAAAAAAAAAATTAATAATGATTTTCTTTTTTTTTTATCTTTTATTTATTAGTTTTTATCAGTTTAAACTTTTATATTTATTTTTCCAATTTTAAATATAATGAGTCCAATATAAATAGATAAACAAGTGTTCACATTTACACATGGAATAGAAAAAAGAAAAGAAAAAAACATTGTTTATTTACATCACTTGTAAATAATTTAAATAAATACATGAATAACAAATTTTCAAATCTGGTTCATTTTCTAAAATTTTATTTTTAAACAGAATTCAATAAATTACTGAACACATTTTATTCTTATAAATATTATCTCTTACTTTAAGAAAAGAGTGTAATAAATAAATTTTCTTGGGAATTATTTAATGGTTTATGGTGCTTAAAGCCACTTTCAACAACATTTCAGTTATATGGATTTGATGAGCAAAATTTAATTAAATGTTTGATTAATGAATTATACATTTTAACAGCATTTTCTTTATTTAAAATTAAATAAGGAAAAATTTTAAAACAATTATCAATATTTTATATTGAAAAGAAAATTTAAACAGTGATGGTCAACAATTTCACCAATATCAACAAATAAAACAACTACCTCTCACCTCAAATAATTGAACACAATGTTGAATAAAATCCAGGTTCTGGCTAGGACAGGCAGTAGGTTTGGTAATATATTAATGACTACCCGGTATATAATTTACTAATATTTCTAAGTAAGTACATAAACTTATTTATCATAGCTTTATTGAAAAAAAATATATACATGGTTGAAAATGTCTATCACCAATGAAGAAGGTACACAAACTTCATATTCCCTTGGCCTGATGATGGAGAGATTAATCAACAGGGTAAATTTGTTTTTACATCTAATGAGTAAGGTATCTTCCAATCCATTTGTATTTTGAATTGTGTTTTGCTGTGCTGTTTTCTGAACCCAACGAGTGAGTGTTGTTAATGCCAAAGGAGCAATTTTTCAGATATATCACAATGATGACACGTTGTAGTTCAATGAGATGATGATGTTCGCTTTGTACTAGACCAAGACGCTTAGTTGGATTGTTATAATGCTAGCTCACTGAAACAACAGACATGTCATGTTGCA
Organism: Bathymodiolus septemdierum; assembly: GCA_963383655.1. Lineage (NCBI taxonomy): Eukaryota > Metazoa > Mollusca > Bivalvia > Mytilida > Modiolidae > Bathymodiolus > Bathymodiolus septemdierum. The sequence continues at coordinate 522,429 of OY726526.1, forward strand.
CCAATCTGACATATGCTGATTTCGAGTCCACCAGTGTAAGACTGGTGGACTCGAAATCAGCATATACTACATGCTTATTTGGAGAAGCAGTAAATATCAATTTTAAAGGTTTTGGCTCCAGAGGTCTAGGACCCATTATCTACTACACTAGATGCTAACCATTACACCACTGATGTGGTTCTCTATAGATATATTTATACTTCTTACTTTTCATAAACTTTATAATTTAGTGTCTTAAAAGAAGACATATCTGAATTAGAATTCATAATTCTATTTTTAGAATTATATGGGACGAAGTCCCAACTATGGTAGAAATAGCAATATTTTGATTCCAGATCCATATTACTAATGGATTAAATTCCTTGCACTGGAAATGATGCACCGGAAACCAATACAGGATTACTGCTGCAGAAAATCAGATGCACAGTAATCTGGAACTACTTCCGGTTATGAATTTTAAAAAATGACTCAAAATTGCAGTGTGTTCTAGCTCATTAAACATATACCATGGGACTGACAATATCATTAAACAGAGCTTCATTTCTTCCTCCTCCTGTCCCAAATAATATTTTCTATGAAATTGAGACGTCGAGTATCGGATTATACAACACCGGACTGGGTGCAGTCTACAGTAGGGGTCAGGTCCCTGTTTTGGCGAAAAACCTTTAAAAATGACGGAAAATTTGGGTTTGGGTTCCCCTATTTGCCCCTTCTTTTGAGAAAGTGTGGATCCGCCCTCGGTTTACTTTGAAAAAAAATTATAGGGTCCATATAATTATCTGAGTTAATATTGTTTAAAAAAAATTATTGGACTTCGTCCCAAGTTAGGTAACACCTATTATCATATTATAAGGTATATATAATAAGTGAATGTAGATACTGGTTAAAGAAATAATCACAGAACCGATATTTTAACAAGAGGCATGGTGGTTCTATACAGTACATGCAAATCTCTATACAGGTCATGTATAAAAATTATCTACATGTACTTCAAAATCCTACCTCCTCCTTTCCCTAAATTTCAAATTGTTGGATAGAAGAAAAAGTACTGACAATTGTTGAATTTTTATTTTGCTGGAAATGAAAGTTTCCAATTGGGTACAAATAGTTACATTTGTATATAAATTAAACTATGTCTGATAGAATTTCAAATTATTCTTAAAGAAAGTATACATTAAAAATATCTTTTCCATTTATTATTTTTCTTTCTATTTCTTTAATCTTGGCAACAAAAACAATGTTTTTTTTTTCAACATCATAAAATTTACAAAATTTAGTTAATTAAAATTCACCATTAATGAAAAGATCTCAAATATCAATTAAAAATGAATAACAAAAAAAGTTAAATAAACATCCTTTGTAATTTACAAGCTGAGAAAATTTAATTTACATGATTACATAGCAATTATATAATTAATAATAAATTAAAATAGAAACTGACAAAAACAGCTTGGAAGCAAAACTATACTGAAATTCCTATCATTCTCTAAATAATTGTACCAGTGAACCTGAAATATGATATTTACAAAAAGCTATTTTATTAAATAAAATGCATGATAATTAAATTCATTTTAACACATCTTTTTTAATTTCTTTTCTTTCAAGAGCTTTAATAATACATTGTAGTTATTTTTAATAATATTTTGATTAAATATTTAAAATAATTGATGATTATTGTCCCGCAGGCAGCTTTACAGCTATATTCAGGAATCTACAAAAGAGATTTAAAGCGCAGGGAGTGTAACAGTCTTCAAACATGTTACCCCACTATGGTCCACATTCAGGCTTGCAATATTATACCAATAATCTGAAAACCCTCTATTGAGAGGTCCTTCCCTAATCACCACTTGGGGACTTGCTGAGTAGCTCTGTAGTCTGTATGATTTATATACAGTAGAGTTCGATTATAACGAAGTCCAGGGGACTGTCGATCTTAGTTCGTTATAGGCATCGTTCGTTATAAGAGAAACAATGTAGAATTACCTCCCCTTTTGAAAATCGTACAGTAGAACTTCGCTGGCTCGAACTCAAAATCTGTTCTAGCTATCGGTAGTTCGATCCACCGAGGTCACGTAATTTTAGAGAGAAAAAAATCTGGTTCTGATCCGGGCAGTTTCATTACGCTATGATAACTGATGCACAGTAAAGTGGGCCTTTATCGTAAAAAAAATATTTAATCCTTTAGACAGTTCTCAAAGACTACGGCTTCTGAATACCTCTTTGGTATCTTCAAATGTTCCTTAGAAACATTTTTTCAACTTTGTTCACGATCTATTTTATAAACAGGAAATATGAGGTCGGATATTAACACTTGGATCGAAATCAGTATAATGCTGATGGTGTCAAACCAGTAATTCAACCAATCAGAGCTAAGAACATATACAAAAGTAGTCCCTTTTAAAGAAAAAAGTTTCTTTCACTTTGTTGTATTGTGACAAATACTGAATGGAATGGAATAATTAAATTGATAATTGAAGTTAAATGTATAAGGATTATTTTGAGCCCAAATTTGATTGATTTAGTTGTATTTTAATAAGGATATGGAGGATTTGATGCATGACCTATAAATAGGAAATTTCTGGGGGATGACAGAGCTATTTTTAGAGTAGGTATTTTCCATAGCCTGGCATTTCACTGCAAGACTTTAAACATGGCCTGATATTTTGACAGAACGTAGAGGAATCATGGACGTTTCAGAAAATGTATGGTCTTCGAAAGGTTAAACTTAAGATAAAATGGCCAGGTAGGCTCGAAAAAACACAAATTTAGTAGAAAACCTTAAAGACATTAATTATAGGTTTCACACCTTAAAATTCGGATATATATATTTTTAATGGCCAATTTTAAGATTGTAGCCATTTTCCTTTTTTTTATTTGAATTTGAAGAATAATTGTTTCTTTTTGGTATTATATACACATAAAAACTCAGGTTAATCGAAATTTCAGAACGAGTACATTTCTTTTGTTTTTGGTATTTAGATGAACCTTGAGACCACGCAGTTTGTTTTTTAATTAGAGTCTATCATCAAAGAAAAAATAAACAATAGGAATGAATTAATCTCACACATGACTTTGTTTTTAATTTCTTTAGCTTGTGCATCCATTCATTAAAATTTAGATTACGTTTTATTAATTTTTAATGCAATAAATTAGCGTGTGTTATCATTAATTGACAACTTGTTAATCACATCATTAATACCCATTTTATTGTTTGAATATTTTAAAGAAAAGTCTTGATTGACATCATTAACAACATCAAAGGTGGGATTATTGATTTTTCAATTATTAATAATGGAAGTGTCAAGTGCACTTGACCATTCTAATATGTGATCGTCCGTGCGTAACGGAAGACAGGTAAACGATTTGTTTGTTCAACAATTTTCTTTGTTATATCATGTCAATTTTGAATAATAAAAACGTTGTTTGGGTTTAAAATTCTTTTCGTTATAAGCCTGATTTTGCTATAAAAAATTTGTAATAGGCCTTCACAAATACATTGTTTCAATAGCGATGGGACCAGGGATTTATATTTACTTCGCTATAAGCCTGATTTCGTTACAAGCCTGTTCGCTATAAACGAACTCTACTGTATAGACAAAAAATGAAACAAATAATCGTAAAAAGACACAAATTTTGTCATTTCCTTCTCTTCATTTTTTAGCTCAAATCTAAATTTATTTGAGGTGGGTCAGACGGTTGTTGTGGTTTGGGGAATTCAATTAACCCAATCTGAATAAACCTGTCCATTTCTAAAAATTTTACTTAAAAAACGATAAAAATCAAACTGCCTTACAGAATGTTTCTGCAATCTTAACTGAAGGTGTTGCTTAAACCTAAGCAACAGTTGCACAATAACTGCAACCAACAACAAAGTATACAGGATAACAAACCATTGATTTGATTGTTGTTCTTCATCTGAAAGTCACAATGTAGTCTTCAGTGTAAGAATACACTAGTTTAACTCAGCCACTTTTTATTTAAGTGTCTGTACCAAGTCAGAAAAATGAACTGTCATGTATTTGTGTATTCCAGGATATCGATTTTCACATTTTCTACTTTTTTTTCCTATTGCATTTTGGAAATGTTGTGACAATGGTATTTTTTTTTTTATCTTAACCTAAAGTGATAATGGAATAGTCATTAACATCCTTATTTATTAATTAAACATAATTGGTTCCTTTATTGCAAATCTAGTTACTTATTTGACAAAAATACCTTTAAAAGTACAACTTTATTGTATTATGTTAAATGGGTTAAATAAAATGCTTATGACCTTGTACACTGATATTTATTTTAAAAAAATCCATAAATCATGCAATAATACTCTGATACAATACAAGATGATAAACTATAAACCATCTCCCTTTTTTATAACTAAACTCCCCACTAGTTGATAAATTAAATACCAGAAACCCCCCCCCCCCCCCCCCAAAAAAAAAAAAGAAAAAAAAGAAACTGACATCATTCATACTAAAACCTTTTTTTTTCAAATGAATTTTTTTCTTTGTCAAATATTTCTGATACACATACTTGTATATCTTCTACACAAATATTTCTGATACACATACATGTATATCTTCTACACAAATATTTCTGATACACATACTTGTATATCTTCTACACAAATATTTCTGATACACATACTTGTATATCTTCTACACAAATATTTCTGATACACATACATGTATATCTTCTACACAAATATTTCTGATACATATACTTGTATATCTTCTACACAAATATTTCTGATACATATACTTGTATATCTTCTACACAAATATTTCTGATACACATACATGTATATCTTCTACACAAATATTTCTGATACATATACTTGTATATCTTCTACACAAATATTTCTGATACATATACTTGTATATCTTCTACACAAATATTTCTGATACACATACTTGTATATCTTCTACACAAATATTTCTGATACATATACTTGTATATCTTCTACACAAATATTTCTGATACATATACTTGTATATCTTCTACACAAATATTTATCCCTTGTTCTTTTCAATTATAAATAATTATTTTTCAAAGTGAAAAGCATCACAATATTCACAAGAATATCTATTCCATAATATTTATAAAGACATAGAAGTTTGTAAGTAGAGAGACTATATAAAAAATAAGAATTTTATTTATGATTTGAAAAATATTAATTTTTGCTTGAGTTTGTTTATAAGATGACAGCTCTTATTTTTGCTTGAGTTTGTTTACAAGATGACAGCTCTTGTTTACCTCTATCTAAATCTGACAAATATAAAATATCAAGTGTTTTCCCCCAAAAGACATTGAAATATACTTAAATAACATGATTCATCAATTAAAAAAAATTTGATGGTGATTTTCTTATTAGAAAATGAAATGATAAGATTCATTATATCTATTTAAAATTGAAAGCCAAATTTTCTATGAAAATAAGAGTTAAATTTATTTGTGAGTTTTGTGTTTTACTGGACTGAAATCTTTTTTGTTGTTGTTGATTATGTTAAAATTAATGAATTAAGTCACCAAAGCAAGAAAAAAGAAGGAACATATATGTATGTGTTTATATAAAACTAATTTAATAACAAAACCCTTACACAATTAACAAGAATCAATCATGTTAATTGGATAATTCAATTGACTCTCACCTTTCAAATACAAAAGACAAAACAATGTTCAAAGACCTGACGAAGCCAATGAGTAACAATCACTGTCCCAAGCCAATCATAATTGTTAAATGATTGCCCAAGCTAATCCTGATTAAACACACTGATTACATATTCACCTTCACTTTCATCTTGATAAAACAATAAAAGAAGCCATAAATACATTTTGATTGAAAAAACTAATCATAACAGTGAACCAATCAAATAATTATTAATTTAGTCAGAATAAACATATGACAGTGATGGACCAATCAGAAAATGAGTAAATGAGAACTGACTCAAGCCATTTCTGAAAACTCAAATAAAAACCCTGTCAAAATTGAATGTATTAGCTCATTGTCATATAAGTTTTTGAGTAAATATTGCCATATGCAGATCTACCCAAATAAATGATTCTACCTTCATCGAAATGACTTTGACAGGGTCTACTACCTTGTCTGATGTCATCGCTGCAACCATTCCTGACATACCTATCAATGTTGATGACTCCGATTTTGACCAGTACCTTCAGAACAACAAAACTACATTTGGTGATGCCATAGCAACAACCAACACACCAACCAAGTATGGAGTCAGTCAATTTACCACTCCAGATGCAAAGTCTTCAATTAGTCAGCAGACGACACCAGTCAACTACTTCAGTCCTGTGGGAGACAGTCGTTTTATTGACTCTCTGTCTGGTCTCCTTGGATCACCTCCACCTGATAGTCCATTAGCCAGCAATCAATTCTTCAGCGACCTCCAAGCTGTTTTAGCCAATGAATGTAAAGAAGTTAATTCTCTGCCAGAACTACTAATGAACACCATGACAACTCAACCAAACCAAGATGTCTTCCATAGAGAACAGCAACTTCAGCTCAGATTCCATCTTCTTCAAGAACACTTTCCAGACAATGTTAATCAACTATCCAGCTTCTACCGTTATCAAGCAGCAATTGTTGAGACGGATAGATTTCGAAACCTACAACCTACAAGCTATTCTGAGCACTACAGACAATCACTCAACGATCAATATGACAACCAGCTGCATCAGATAATGGATCGTGTAGAGAAGAGTTTGTCACTCCTTGAAGAATCTCATCAGATCAAGCCTGTCAATTCAACATCACTTCATTGCATCAATCAACGACTGCTCCTCTCCAAGAAAGCCATACAACTCATGGAAGACTGGTACGAACAAAATCTAGATCATCCATACCCAAACAACACAATCATCAACCAGTTCGCTGAGCAAGGCAATGTCAACATTGAACAGGTAAAGAAATGGTTTGCCAACAAACGTAACCGTAGCAAGAACACACGTACACTCACAGAGATTGCCAGAAAAAAACGTAAACTTTGTTGTTAAACTGAACTTTGAACTGTTGTGTGACTTTTGTTTATCAGTGCTATGTACAGTATGTCACTTTGTTAATTTGTTATGTTTTTTTTTTGAAATTTATGCATAATGTAATGTCAAATTCTCTTCCATTGCAACAATATTAAAAAAAATATAAATATTCAGATTTATCAATTATTTGTCAGTAAATTATTTAAACTACAGCGTTACCTCCCCAATACAAGAGTTAGTTTCACTAAGAATTTTGTGTCCTTCGGTTCCCATCAGTACATTGGTGTTTAACTATTTAACGCCACTTTCAACAATATTTCTGCTATATTGTGGCCATCAGTTTTATTGGTGGAAGAAACAAGAGTACACACAGAACCACTGACATGCCTCAAGTCACTAACAAACTTTATCACATAATGTTGTATATATTACACCTCACCATTAAAGGGATTCAAAATCACAACTTTAGTGGTGACAGGCATTGATTGCACAGGTTGTTGCAAATCCAAGTTCCATATTCTATATACACTTATATTATTCATCACCACTATTGAAAAATAATACATCTATCACCCAAAATTATAAGACATCACTAAATAAATAAATTAGGTCCAAGAACAGATAGAGAAGTAATACAATATAGGATATAATTACCATCAAATGTTCAGAAATGTCTGGGACAAATACTAATAAACAAAGAACATAGTAACTGGATATATATGTAGATTCTCCGTGTGCTACCAATGGATTATTTCACCAACCGAGAGGAAAAATATCGTAATCCACTGGTAGGCTGGTACCAGAAGTAGAATCTGTTTCTGCAATGACGACAACAAAATTCTAAAGTTAATATCCATCATCAATTACTGTTGAAAGGAAATTGGCTGCAGAAGTTTTACCACCTTGATAATTAAAACTATTACGAAAATATAACCAACTGATAAAACACACAAAAAATAAGTGTCTACTATTTTGTATGACATTAAAATACCAGACAAGTTTCAAATGATTGCAGTGAATGAGTGATTGTCACCAAGAGAACAATTTTTCAGGTACATCAAGGAGGGAACAAGTTACACTTTGATGAGATGATGGTGTCTGCTTTGTACTGCCCCATTATTCTCATTCCAAGCCAATCAGTCTTTTCTCTTACTCCTAAATGCTACATTACTTAGCAGAGAAGTAACAAATACTTTGATTTGACACAATCAAGGTTCGAACCCACAATCTATCACACTCGAGAGGAGCATGCTAACATTACATCACTAACAGGTTTCAAATGATTTCAGTGGTCCTCATAAAGCTTATATACAACACCTTGTGTCCCAACAAATAGTATTAAAGATTATTGATTCAAAGAAAGCAAAATTTCATAAGATGAAATCCCAATATCTCAGGACAATAGTCTCTCAATTGACCAACAGCTAATTTTAGTTCAAAGGTCAGGTTTCACAAGGCGAGGAACAATGATAACTTTTTGTCTATCACATTACCAAATATTTATTCATTAAACAGATCACATTTGCTGCAGATGTAATTCTATAAATAGCTTTAAATAAATGTCTGATCTTATGTAAAACAGAGATTACCAATGCTGTTTGCTGCCCATATATTTCTATCATCATTTCTCAGATATTATATAATACAGTACATAACAATGCTGTTCGCTGCAGATGTATTTCTATAAATAGCTTTATTATGAATGATCTTATATAATACAGAACTTACCTATGCCATTTGCTGCCCATATGTTTCTATCATCATTTCTCAAAACTTGTTTGTACATAGCAAGAGCACGATCTTGATGACGTTTCTCCTGTAGATTGAAACAAAAAATTGTACACATGTTAAAAGCAGAAAAAAACCAAGCTACAGACGAGTACAGTCACACCTCGTTGTGTGGAAGTCAAAGGGATAGATATTTTACTTAGAAAAGGTGAGGGGCCGTCTTGGTCGTGATCGTATGGTAGTTGGATTTATAACTACCTATGCTATCAGAGCCTATCACTACTAAAGTTGTGAGTTCGAACCCTGTTTATGGCGAGGTGTATTCAATACAACATTATTTGATAAAGTTTGTCAGTGACTTACAGCAGACCAGTGGTACTCCAGTTTCCTCCATCAATAAAACTGACCACCACTATATAAGTGAAATATTGTTAAAAATGGTGTTAAACACCATAAACCAAACCGAGAAATAGTAAATTATCCAGAATATATTAAACTGAAAGCTACTATGAACAAACCTAAATTTTACTTTGAAATATCCATGCCTGTCCAGTAAATTTATTTCCATTTTCTTGACTCAAATTTTATTTTGTACTTTTGAAATTCATACCTATTTTGTTCATGATTTCTCTCGAGGTCATCTAAGGAGTGAACTAATACAAGTTTTAATGAGCTACAAATTCATCTTTAAAATTACTGCTAATAAATTATACTTAAATTTTTAAGCAATGCAATCAATATATTCAGATCCAAACGACATGAAGGCTTCAGAAACATAACATTGATTTTGAATGGCTGAACAGCATTGAAATACCATTTAATATGTAGATCAATAGATCTTTTGCACATTCCTGACTTGATTCCAAAACAAGATGAACTGTTCACCTATGATACCCCCGCTCTTCGGAAAACAGGAAGTAGGAATCTGATGGGTCCAAAAACGCTTCCCACGATATGGGGTACCTATATGAAGCTTGTGACCAAATATCAGATCTCTGCCATCAATAGTTGCTGAGAAAAATGTGCATATATGTTCAATGTGTACAGAAACCAACTAAGTCGGCAAACAGGAAGTAGGAATCTGATGGGTCCAAAAACGCTTCCCACGATATGGGGTACCTATATGAAGCTTGTGACCAAATATCAGATCTCTGCCATCAATAGTTGCTGAGAAAAATGTGCATATATGTTCAATGTGTACAGAAACCAACTAAGTCGGCAAACAGGAAGTAGGAATTTGACGGGTCCAATAACGCTTTCCACAATATGGCATACCTATATGAAGCTTGTGACCAAATATCAGATTACTGTCATCAATAGTTGCTGAGAAAAATGCAACGAAAAATGTGCATATACAAATGTATGTTAAATGTATATAAAAATCAACAAAATCGGCAAACAGGAAGTAGGAATCCGATGGGTTCAAAAACGCTTCCCACGATATGGGGTACCTATATGAAGCTTGTGACCAAATATCAGATTTCTGCCATCAATAGTTGCCGAGAAAAATATGACGAAAAATGTGCATATATGTTCAATGTGTATAAAAACCAACTAAGTCGGCAAACAGGAAGTAGGAATCTGATGGGTCCAAAAACGCTTCCCGTGATATGGGGTACCTATATGAAGCTTGTGACCAAATATCAGATCTGTCATCAATAGTTGCTGAGAAAAATGTGACGAAAAATGTGCATATATGTTCAATGTGTATAAAAACCAACTAAGTCGCCAAACAGGAAGTAGGAATCTGACGGGTCCAAAAACGCTACCCACAATATGGTATACCTATATGATGCTTGTGACCAAATATCAGATTTCTGCTATCAACAGTTACTGAGAAAAATGCGATGAAAAATATCTTGGACGGACAGAGGTAAAACAGTACACCCCCCTCCCCCTTCGGGGAGCGGGGGTATAATTATACATTTTTATACCTTTTTTTATACGAGTTATTTCCCTTACAACGACCAAAATCTCTAGCAAAAGCAATGGGAAGAAAAATGAAATTAAGAATAATTTTCTCATAATTTTGTTGATACATTTGATCCTTGTAAAAATCAGATGATAATTTTATAGCAAATAGAAACTTTCATGAAAGGGGACTAATTATGATGTAGATTTTTAAAAATTCTATATAAACAAAGTATGGTCCTTTAATTCTATTTCTATTCTATATATCGTAAAAACCTGAGAAACTTGCAAATAGTTAGCTAATAAATACAACAGAATGAATATGCATTTAATTTTACCTTGTCCTTGTCTCTCATTGGCTGATGCAATGTTTGTAACCACACATTGCCAAGGGCTATCAATGAATATGCATCATCTTTCGTCTGTGGTCGCCCAATGATTCTTTCAAATTTCTTCTGTCCGGGTCCCCACTCTTGCTTTGCTAAATGGAGATTACCAATAAGAGACCAAGCATCTGGGTGATCCTGTTAATTATATTCATTTAGTATATTATTATTATATAAATATGATATTATTGTATTTCATAAATGATCATGTATAGCACACAGTAATTGATTAAAATGTTTGAGTAGTTCAATCAGATTAACATTGTTGATTTTAAACTTAAATATGAAATAGACAAGGAGCAAAGTGAAACATGTCTAAACAGAACACTATAGACCAAATACCTGTATTTTGTTTGGATTAAACAGGATTTTTTTTTTATTACAAAGGGCTAATTTACAAGAATTTCAGATATTTAGATTATATTTGATGTTTAATATATGTAGGATTTCATATTCTGGATTCCTCTTTCATATTTAGAATTCCACTTAGGGATTCTACTTTCACATTCAAGATTCCAATTTCACATTCAAGGTTCCACTTTCACGTTTAAATTTGCACTCTCATATCCAGCATTCCACTTTCATAGGGGTCTCACCACTTTCCAATTAGAGGGAGAAGTGACTTCTCTTTCAAAGATCTAACGAGTACAATTTTGAAGTCGCCCTATCCAACATTAAATAGTGTAAAAGCAGTTGTTTTGATTTTTGTTTTCCTGTTTGTTGGATATAATTTCCTAAACTGCATCTACTCAAAATCAAAATTTTTTTTTCTCTCTGGTTTAGGACCAAGAACCATAAAAATTGTAACAATAATTTTTTATAGCTTTGATCTTCAGCAAAAGAAAGATATTTCTACCAATTTACTCAAAGGTCCAACCTGGAAGTGGACAAATGCTATATGCTGTAGTTATTTTTTTTTATTAATTATTACTGATACGTTTATTAAACAAATTCAACAGGAAAAATATGTAGACAAACATCTGTCAACAACATATAAACAGGTAGATAAAAATTTACTTCATAATCTCACTAGTATTGTTAACATTCTTAATACACAGTATTACCTGATTAATTTGAAGAGCTTCTTTGAACCAATCAGAAGCTTCATAAATCTGTCCTCTATCTCTGGCCATACATCCCAATCTGAGGTAGCCTGCATAAATCAAAGAGTGAGTAAACACAAACAATTATCATGGACAAAAATATATCTAGTGTTTATAATAAAAAAAACCATTTCTTTTAGTGCAAAAGGAGAAAAAAAACACCTCCCATTCTTATAAAAAGAATATATATATATTATACTATCGATGATTTGTTTTGTGAGAAGGAATTTCATAGAGAAATGTTGTGAAGCGTGAATTATGAAATACTATGAGAAGTCCATTTTGAGCAAAATATATGTATCCATGATGGTATGTTGATCAAGGATTAGTCAAGACGACATCAGTGAGGTCAATATAACGTTATTACACATAGAAATAAAAAATAATAATATGCTTGTATCTTGCTGGATTCCTGATAGTAGATATTATCCAGTGTATTTGTATCTTGCTGGATTCCTGATAGTAGATATTATCCAGTGTATTTGTATCTTGCTGGATTCCTGATAGTAGATATTATCCAGTGTATCTGCATCTTGCTGGATTCCTGATAGTAGATATTATCCAGTGTATCTGCATCTTGCTGGATTCCTGATAGTAGATATTATCCAGTGTATTTGTATCTTGCTGGATTCCTGATAGTAGATATTATCCAGTGTATTTGTATCTTGCTGGATTCCTGATAGTAGATATTATCCAGTGTATTTGTATCTTGCTGCATTCCTGATAGTAGATATTATCCAGTGTATTTGTATCTTGCTGGATTCCTGATAGTAGATATTATCCAGTGTATTTGTATCTTGCTGGATTCCTGATAGTAGATATTATCCAGTGTATTTGTATCTTGCTGGATTCCTGATAGTAGATATTATCCAGTGTATTTGTATCTTGCTGGATTCCTGATAGTAGATATTATCCAGTGTATTTGTATCTTGCTGGATTCCTGATAGTAGATATTATCCAGTGTATTTGTATCTTGCTGCATTCCTGATAGTAGATATTATCCAGTGTATTTGTATCTTGCTGGATTCCTGATAGTAGATATTATCCAGTGTATTTGTATCTTGCTGGATTCCTGATAGTAGATATTATCCAGTGTATTTGTATCTTGCTGGATTCCTGATAGTAGATATTATCCAGTGTATTTGTATCTTGCTGGATTCCTGATAGTAGATATTATCCAGTGTATTTGTATCTTGCTGCATTCCTGATAGTAGATATTATCCAGTGTATTTGTATCTTGCTGCATTCCTGATAGTAGATATTATCCAGTGTATTTGTATCTTGTTGGATTCCTGATAGTAGATATTATCCAGTGTATTTGTATCTTGCTGGATTCCGGATAGTAGATATTATCCAGCGTATTTGTATCTTGCTGCATTCCTGATAGTAGATATTATCCAGCGTATTTGTATCTTGCTGCATTCCTGATAGTAGATATTATCCAGAGTATTTGTATCTTGCTGCATTCCTGATAGTAGATATTATCCAGCGTATTTGTATCTTGCTGGATTCCTGATAGTAGATATTATCCAGCGTATTTGTATCTTGCTGCATTCCTGATAGTAGATATTATCCAGCGTATTTGTATCTTGCTGCATTCCTGATAGTAGATATTATCCAGTGTATTTGTATCTTGCTGCATTCCTGATAGTAGATATTATCCAGTGTATTTGTATCTTGCTGCATTCCTGATAGTAGATATTATCCAGTGTATTTGTATCTTGCTGGATTCCTGATAGTAGATATTATCCAGTGTATTTGTATCTTGCTGGATTCCTGATAGTAGATATTATCCAGTGTATTTGTACCTTGCTGCATTCCTGATAGTAGATATTATCCAGTGTATTTGTATCTTGCTGGATTCCTGATAGTAGATTTTATCCAGTGTATTTGTATCTTGTTGGATTCCTGATAGTAGATATTATCCAGTGTATTTGTATCTTGCTGCATTCCTGATAGTAGATATTATCCAGTGTATTTGTATCTTGCTGCATTCCTGATAGTAGATATTATCCAGTGTATTTGTATCTTGCTGTATTCCTGATAGTAGATATTATCCAGTGTATTTGTATCTTGCTGCATTCCTGATAGTAGATATTATCCTGTGTATTTGTATCTTGCTGGATTCCTGATAGTAGATATTATCCAGTGTATTTGTATCTTGTTGGATTCCTGATAGTAGATATTATCCAGTGTATTTGTATCTTGCTGGATTTCTGATAGTAGATATTATCCAGTGTATTTGTATCTTGTTGGATTCCTGATAGTAGATATTATCCAGTGTATTTGTATCTTGCTGGATTCCTGATAGTAGATATTATCCAGTGTATTTGTATCTTGCTGCATTCCTGATAGTAGATATTATCCAGTGTATTTGTATCTTGCTGCATTCCTGATAGTAGATATTATCCAGTGTATTTGTATCTTGCTGCATTCCTGATAGTAGATATTATCCAGTGTATTTGTATCTTGCTGCATTCCTGATAGTAGATATTATCCAGTGTATTTGTATCTTGCTGCATTCCTGATAGTAAATATTATCCAGCGTATTTGTATCTTGCTGCATTCCTGATAGTAGATATTATCCAGCGTATTTGTATCTTGCTGCATTCCTGATAGTAGATATTATCCAGCGTATTTGTATCTTCCTGGATTCCTGATAGTAGATATTATCCAGTGTATTTGTATCTTGCTGCATTCCTGATAGTAGATATTATCCAGTGTATTTGTATCTTGCTGCATTCCTGATAGTAGATATTATCCAGTGTATTTGTATCTTGCTGCATTCCTGATAGTAGATATTATCCAGTGTATTTGTATCTTGCTGCATTCCTGATAGTAGATATTATCCAGTGTATTTGTATCTTGCTGCATTCCTGATAGTAGATATTATCCAGTGTATTTGTATCTTGCTGCATTCCTGATAGTAGATATTATCCAGTGTATTTGTATCTTGCTGGATTCCTGATAGTAGATATTATCCAGTGTATTTGTATCTTGCTGCATTCCTGATAGTAGATATTATGCAGTGTATTTGTATCTTGCTGTATTCCTGATAGTAGATATTATCCAGTGTATTTGTATCTTGCTGCATTCCTGATAGTAGATATTATCCTGTGTATTTGTATCTTGCTGGATTCCTGATAGTAGATATTATCCAGTGTATTTGTATCTTGCTGGATTCCTGATAGTAGATATTATCCAGTGTATTTGTATCTTGCTGGATTTCTGATAGTAGATATTATCCAGTGTATTTGTATCTTGTTGGATTCCTGATAGTAGATATTATCCAGTGTATTTGTATCTTGCTGGATTCCTGATAGTAGATATTATCCAGTGTATTTGTATCTTGCTGCATTCCTGATAGTAGATATTATCCAGTGTATTTGTATCTTGCTGGATTCCTGATAGTAGATATTATCCAGTGTATTTGTATCTTGCTGGATTCCTGATAGTAGATATTATCCAGCGTATTTGTATCTTGCTGCATTCCTGATAGTAGATATTATCCAGCGTATTTGTATCTTGCTGCATTCCTGATAGTAGATATTATCCAGCGTATTTGTATCTTGCTGCATTCCTGATAGTAGATATTATCCAGCGTATTTGTATCTTGCTGGATTCCTGATAGTAGATATTATCCAGCGTATTTGTATCTTGCTGGATTCCTGATAGTAGATATTATCCAGCGTATTTGTATCTTGCTGCATTCCTGATAGTAGATATTATCCAGCGTATTTGTATCTTGCTGCATTCCTGATAGTAGATATTATCCAGTGTATTTGTATCTTGCTGCATTCCTGATAGTAGATATTATCCAGTGTATTTGTATCTTGCTGCATTCCTGATAGTAGATATTATCCAGTGTATTTGTATCTTGCTGGATTCCTGATAGTAGATATTATCCAGTGTATTTGTATCTTGCTGGATTCCTGATAGTAGATATTATCCAGTGTATTTGTATCTTGCTGGATTCCTGATAGTAGATATTATCCAGTGTATTTGTATCTTGCTGGATTCCTGATAGTAGATTTTATCCAGTGTATTTGTATCTTGCTGGATTCCTGATAGTAGATATTATCCAGTGTATTTGTATCTTGCTGCATTCCTGATAGTAGATATTATCCAGTGTATTTGTATCTTGCTGGATTTCTGATAGTAGATATTATCCAGTGTATTTGTATCTTGCTGGATTCCTGATAGTAGATATTATCCAGTGTATTTGTATCTTGCTGGATTCCTGATAGTAGATATTATCCAGTGTATTTGTATCTTGCTGGATTCCTGATAGTAGATATTATCCAGTGTATTTGTATCTTGCTGGATTCCTGATAGTAGATATTATCCAGTGTATTTGTATCTTGCTGCATTCCTGATAGTAGATATTATCCAGCGTATTTGTATCTTGCTGCATTCCTGATAGTAGATATTATCCAGCGTATTTGTATCTTGCTGCATTCCTGATAGTAGATATTATCCAGCGTATTTGTATCTTGCTGCATTCCTGATAGTAGATATTATCCAGCGTATTTGTATCTTGCTGGATTCCTGATAGTAGATATTATCCAGCGTATTTGTATCTTGCTGCATTCCTGATAGTAGATATTATCCAGTGTATTTGTATCTTGCTGCATTCCTGATAGTAGATATTATCCAGTGTATTTGTATCTTGCTGCATTCCTGATAGTAGATATTATCCAGTGTATTTGTATCTTGCTGCATTCCTGATAGTAGATATTATCCAGTGTATTTGTATCTTGCTGCATTCCTGATAGTAGATATTATCCAGCGTATTTGTATCTTGCTGCATTCCTGATAGTAGATATTATCCAGCGTATTTGTATCTTGCTGCATTCCTGATAGTAGATATTATCCAGCGTATTTGTATCTTGCTGCATTCCTGATAGTAGATATTATCCAGCGTATTTGTATCTTGCTGCATTCCTGATAGTAGATATTATCCAGCGTATTTGTATCTTGCTGGATTCCTGATAGTAGATATTATCCAGTGTATTTGTATCTTGCTGCATTCCTGATAGTAGATATTATCCAGTGTATTTGTATCTTGCTGCATTCCTGATAGTAGATATTATCCAGTGTATTTGTATCTTGCTGCATTCCTGATAGTAGATATTATCCAGTGTATTTGTATCTTGCTGCATTCCTGATAGTAGATATTATCCAGTGTATTTGTATCTTGCTGCATTCCTGATAGTAGATATTATCCAGTGTATTTGTATCTTGCTGGATTCCTGATAGTAGATATTATCCAGTGTATTTGTATCTTGCTGGATTCCTGATAGTAGATATTATCCAGTGTATTTGTATCTTGCTGGATTTCTGATAGTAGATATTATCCAGTGTATTTGTATCTTGCTGCATTCCTGATAGTAGATATTATCCAGTGTATTTGTATCTTGCTGCATTCCTGATAGTAGATATTATCCAGTGTATTTGTATCTTGCTGCATTCCTGATAGTAGATATTATCCAGTGTATTTGTATCTTGCTGCATTCCTGATAGTAGATATTATCCAGTGTATTTGTATCTTGCTGGATTCCTGATAGTAGATATTATCCAGTGTATTTGTATCTTGCTGGATTCCTGATAGTAGATATTATCCAGTGTATTTGTATCTTGCTGGATTTCTGATAGTAGATATTATCCAGTGTATTTGTATCTTGTTGGATTCCTGATAGTAGATATTATCCAGTGTATTTGTATCTTGCTGGATTCCTGATAGTAGATATTATCCAGTGTATTTGTATCTTGCTGCATTCCTGATAGTAGATATTATCCAGTGTATTTGTATCTTGCTGGATTCCTGATAGTAGATATTATCCAGTGTATTTGTATCTTGCTGCATTCCTGATAGTAGATATTATCCAGCGTATTTGTATCTTGCTGCATTCCTGATAGTAGATATTATCCAGCGTATTTGTATCTTGCTGCATTCCTGATAGTAGATATTATCCAGCGTATTTGTATCTTGCTGCATTCCTGATAGTAGATATTATCCAGCGTATTTGTATCTTGCTGCATTCCTGATAGTAGATATTATCCAGCGTATTTGTATCTTGCTGGATTCCTGATAGTAGATATTATCCAGCGTATTTGTATCTTGCTGCATTCCTGATAGTAGATATTATCCAGCGTATTTGTATCTTGCTGGATTCCTGATAGTAGATATTATCCAGTGTATTTGTATCTTGCTGCATTCCTGATAGTAGATATTATCCAGTGTATTTGTATCTTGCTGCATTCCTGATAGTAGATATTATCCAGTGTATTTGTATCTTGCTGGATTCCTGATAGTAGATATTATCCAGTGTATTTGTATCTTGCTGGATTCCTGATAGTAGATATTATCCAGTGTATTTGTATCTTGCTGGATTCCTGATAGTAGATATTATCCAGTGTATTTGTATCTTGCTGGATTCCTGATAGTAGATTTTATCCAGTGTATTTGTATCTTGCTGGATTCCTGATAGTAGATATTATCCAGTGTATTTGTATCTTGCTGCATTCCTGATAGTAGATATTATCCAGTGTATTTGTATCTTGCTGGATTCCTGATAGTAGATATTATCCAGTGTATTTGTATCTTGCTGGATTTCTGATAGTAGATATTATCCAGTGTATTTGTATCTTGCTGTATTCCTGATAGTAGATATTATCCAGTGTATTTGTATCTTGCTGGATTCCTGATAGTAGATATTATCCAGTGTATTTGTATCTTGCTGCATTCCTGATAGTAGATATTATCCAGTGTATTTGTATCTTGCTGAATTCCTGATAGTAGATATTATCCAGTGTATTTGTATCTTGCTGGATTCCTGATAGTAGATATTATCCAGTGTATTTGTATCTTGCTGGATTCCTGATAGTAGATATTATCCAGTGTATTTGTATCTTGCTGAATTCCTGATAGTAGATATTATCCAGTGTATTTGTATCTTGCTGGATTCCTGATAGTAGATATTATCCAGTGTATTTGTATCTTGCTGGATTCCTGATAGTAGATATTATCCAGTGTATTTGTATCTTGCTGGATTCCTGATAGTAGATATTATCCAGCGTATTTGTATCTTGCTGCATTCCTGATAGTAGATATTATCCAGCGTATTTGTATCTTGCTGGATTCCTGATAGTAGATATTATCCAGCGTATTTGTATCTTGCTGGATTCCTGATAGTAGATATTATCCAGTGTATTTGTATCTTGCTGGATTCCTGATAGTAGATATTATCCAGTGTATTTGTATCTTGCTGGATTCCTGATAGTAGATATTATCCAGTGTATTTGTTTCTTGCTGCATTCCTGATAGTAGATATTATCCAGTGTATTTGTATCTTGCTGCATTCCTGATAGTAGATATTATCCAGTGTATTTGTATCTTGCTGGATTCCTGATAGTAGATATTATCCAGTGTATTTGTATCTTGCTGGATTCCTGATAGTAGATATTATCCAGTGTATTTGTATCTTGCTGGATTCCTGATAGTAGATATTATCCAGTGTATTTGTTTCTTGCTGGATTCCTGATAGTAGATATTATCCAGTGTATTTGTATCTTGCTGGATTCCTGATAGTAGATATTATCCAGTGTATTTGTTTCTTGCTGCATTCCTGATAGTAGATATTATCCAGTGTATTTGTATCTTGCTGCATTCCTGATAGTAGATATTATCCAGTGTATTTGTATCTTGCTGGATTCCTGATAGTAGATATTATCCAGTGTATTTGTATCTTGCTGGATTCCTGATAGTAGATATTATCCAGTGTATTTGTATCTTGCTGCATTCCTGATAGTAGATATTATCCAGTGTATTTGTATCTTGCTGGATTCCTGATAGTAGATATTATCCAGTGTATTTGTATCTTGCTGGATTCCTGATAGTAGATATTATCCAGTGTAATGATCAAAGGGAAAATGTACAAATCATCGATAAAATACAAACAATCGTTGATATTGATCACTGACTAGGCAACCTATTTACAATTTTGTGCTTCCAATCAGATTTTTCTCACTCTTATTAGGAAATCTACTCCACCAATAAAACTGACCGCCATGATATAACTGAAATATTGTTGAAAGTGGCATTAAATACCATAATCATAACTATATTAGGAAAGCCCTTCTCTTTAAAAAAAAATATGGCTTGATAATGATCTCTTATGAGATGTAAATTCAGTTACATTTTGCATAATATGAATATAACCCTCTACAATGTGTGCTCCTAAAGAGAGGAGACCTTATAAGATGGTGAAATATTGTATTCACAACCAGTCCCCCTCATATAAGGCCACACCGTCTGCAATTAAAAAGTGACCTTGTATGAGGGGTGGCCTCTCTTGACGGGGACAATTTACTAGTTTTCTACTATATTAGTGTATCTTAAATCTTCTCCGATAAGATCAGGACTAATGTATATTATTAATACATACAATCTACATAATTAGGATGTTCTCTAAGAATACTTTTGTAGAGCCTCTCAGCGTCATCATACTCATGGGTAGCCTCGAACAGAACTGCTAGGTTATAGGTCGTTGTCACGGAGATAGCACTGAAGTATGTTTCATCATGCTGAGCTTCACTTCGAGATCTCTCCAGGGATGACTCATAAAATCTCTATTGAATAAAATATGTCAAATCCTGATTATAACTTGTAAATATTAACTTGTATTGAGTTATCTCCCTTTGATTAGCATTTAAAAAGTAACCAAGAAAGATGGTTGGTTTCTAACTACAAAATATACATGGAAGCGAATCTGTTCAGGTAAATTTTATTGTTTGTTTATATCTGTATTGTCGTTGGAAATCCAATTATCAGAGAGGGAGGGGGTTGTGATATCATTAACTGGTTTTAACCCCACCAAATGCCTGTCCCAAGCCATGGTTTAGATTTCCAACGCCAAATGTCATGGTCTATTTTGTGTTCAATTGAGGTGAGAGGTGGTTCATTTTATTGGCGGAATTGTAGACCATCACTGTTTAAACTGTCTTTTCATAATATTAATTTAAACAAATTTTGTACATTTGTGATCAAAATTATAGTTTTCTTGGTTAATGCACCACAATTTCTATAAACGTGAAAGAAATATTTGTGGTTTTTCTTACTTACTAAGCAAAACAAATAAGTCCAGGAATTATTTTCAATTATAAAATAAATATATATAACATCTGTAAAATTAAAAAAAAAAGTTTCCACAATAATATAACTGAAATATTGTTGAAAGTGACGTTAAAAACTATGACCCTCACCCAATAAAACAGATGTGCATGATTATAATCGTGATTGTAAAAGATATAAATATATTTGACGTAAGGGCAAACAAGCAAAATGATCAAACATATTTTTAACCTTTGCTTCTTGCAGATTTCCCAATCTGAAGTGAAGTGCTGCAACATTATTGAGGATTTCTGGTGGAACGTCTGCTTCCATTTTCTCCTTCAGGATGGTCGTAGCTTTACCATAGGCAGATAGAGCTCCCTGAAATCACAAAAAAAATATATATTTTTGATGAAGGCCTGTTATTAACTAACTGTGTAACCCTCTATAAATAAAGAATTTATCATTAATAGATGTGGAGAAATTTCTCTTGATTACCATGTTGTGATGTGTATATATGTGCTGAGTATATAACCTGTTTCATCTGTTTCACCATTGAAAAAATGCCCAGTATCCAGGATCTTGATGATGACAAAAAAATCAAATGAATTTGCAGACATTAAGTTTGAGAAATTATTGTGACACTCATGTCTACTCCATTAGGCATAGATAGCCTAATAGCTGGATTTGCCGTTATATATAGACATTTTAAATATTTTTTGTTCTGCTCTTCAAGCAATCTAATTAAAATTAGAACTTCTTACTGGCCCCCTCCTTTTTTCTGTGTCACTGTGTGGAGGATCTAATAACATTGCAATAGAGTTCACATCAGACGTCAAATAAAAATATAATATTCCTACCCATTTTTAATATTTTCATACCCAGGTATATATGGAATGTATAAACATTTTTATCGTAAAATGAACCAATGATTTGAAAATTTGAAATATTCCAAAACATGACATGTTTTTAACAATCTTATAAATAAAATGAAAAACATACAATACCACACTGTCGAAACAGTTCGAAAATCCAATAGTAAAATTGTAGAAAGAGGAAAATGAGGTATCTAACACACAAATACATGACTGCTCACATCCTGGCTTGGCACAGCCATTTCAATAATAAGTGGTGGGTTAAATTAGTTTTCTGGGCCACAAACTCTATATTGTAATACCTGTACATCTGTCTGTTCTAGAATTTGAGCCAATTCTATCCATGCTTCTACATCATCAGGGAACTGTTCTGATACTTTCTTCAAGTGTTGCTAAAATATTGATTATTTTTTAATATCCTTAATATTCATAATGTTCAGGATCATTTTTAGTAATTTTTTACGACGTCATAATAGCACGATTAGATGCTATGACGTTGTCTTGTTGTTTTTTTGTATCTCTTAGCAGTTTATGTTTTGCAACTGACGAAGACGGATGTGCCGTCGAAAATTTTTGCAATACTTTGTTTAAATGTATTTATAATCTCCATGAAGAAATATTTTGTTTGATTGCTATTAATAAATAATATATTGAAATTTTAATGCAAGTTAAAAGTACAAGTTGATATAACGCTGATTTGAGGACTAGAAGGTAATGAATACTTCATGCCACTTTCAACAATTTAAGCTTCATTACATAGATTCCATTGAAATACCGAAATTTTTCAGAAAAAGAAATACTGTTATTTCACTTAGTGAAATAAATTGTAATTTCACTGTGTTAATGTCGTCAGAATAGAAAACATCATTGAGTATCCAACAATAAAAAACAAGTTCCTTTTTGAAACGTCTTTTCACAGCAAACAAAAGTGTAAACTCTATGTAGTAAATAGCATAACTGCTCTTACAATTCGAATAAAAAAAAAAAATCACTTGTAACAAAAAAAAATATGGCAATTCACTTGTGCATTACTACATTGTACGGTTACCCATGATTTATTATCGAATCTAGAAATGCAGAGGGTAGTTATATAAATCCAATATATAAAACATAACAGATCTTAAAAGTGCTTTAACTATATTAGAACAAGTCTTACATTAAAATCAACTTCTCCCATTATTATGGCGTTTTAACCCCGCTGAACTAGTGGTGGAAAAATCTGTAATCCTCTAGAGGATTAAAATGTCTCGTGCCTTTCCCCGCAGAATTGTGTAGAGGTCCGACAAAGGATTTTGAAATAAAGTTCGTGTTAAATAATGGGAAAAACAAATTCTCCTTCAGTTGCCCATGTGGGTTACAATATTTCTCCACTCTCGAGAGTTAAATTAAAAATTTTAACGGCTTGTGGTTAAAATGTTTAATTTAACTCTCAAGAGTGGAGAAATATCGTAACCCATGGGCACCTGAAGGAGAATGTATATATAAGCCATTTTACAGTAACATGAACAGTGATGGAGGCCTTACAATACAAGACAAGGGGTTTATTTAATCTTACCTTAGCTATATCTCTCTTTGTGGTATCAAATGAGTTACTATATAATGAACCCAGAATTTTCATCGTCTCATAATTTCCAGGTTGAGCTTTCAGTACTTTTTCAAAACACTGGGAAGCCTACAAAAAATAAAAAAATAATTTTTTTTATCTTAAAGGTGAAATGCAAAGGTCATAACTTTTTTTCAGATTTACACATTTTTAGATAGTGATTTTAGTACCTTGATAGAAAATCGTAATAATTATCAATTTTCTCAAGTCGTTTGTGCAAAATCGTCAGGTAAACTTACCTGTTTAAAACTGCAGGAAATATCAATCCTGCTTATTCCACTTTAAAAATCTCCTGTCGTGACATCGTTCGTGTCATTTCTTCTTTTTTATGGGGACAAAGATAATCATACCATATCCCTTCTTTGTTTGCAAAACGGTTGGGCGGGTGGACATTGGTAAATTTATTGTTAATAAAGCTAACGTTAAATGGTTAAGTATACTAATTAAAAAATTTTGCTTGTAAAAATATATTAAAATGAAAGAATAAATACCGTGGTTCTAGGATATCCTCCCGTGGGTTCATCGTGCATATGGGACTGTCTTCTTAACAAATGTGAAATATCAAACAGTTATTGCCATGCCATGAGGCGTTTTTGTATAAAACCGTGTGAACAATTTTCAAATTATTTTCAATTCTGACTTAAAATGTTTGTCTGTCCTTTCAAATGTAGACAGTAAATATTATCAATGGATACCAAAAAAGAGGTAGCCGTCCAGATTTCAAAGCGGAGATGTACTCTTGGTTCATACAAAGGAAAGGTGGCACGATCACACACCCTTTTTTCTGTCAGAAAACAATATTTATTTACTTTGAAAACAATATTAGCCCCTCCCAACGCACCTCTCAATGTCGAAATTGGGTTACATCGCCCCTATAGCTGCAAAAATATCTTGCTGTCTAACACGTTGTTCGTTTGTTTTTTTATGCTAAATTGTAGGTATATTTGTGTAAAAAATTTGGCCATTGTCTTAGCTAGCAAGGATAACACAATGGCAAAACACTGAATTTATTTATGCAGAAATTATGAATAAAATCTCCTTGCCTCTGATGTTTCCGAGCAACATTTTTTATATATTTTTTTCATTTATTATCAAGTCGTCTATTTATGCTGTATTTCGTTTTGTTTCGTAGCGTGACAGGATATTTTATTTTTGTTCATGACCTGGCCAGAATATTTATTTAAAAAAAAAATTCCAGATCCCTCTCAGAATGAAATGGCCATCTCCTAAGAGTTACATAGGTGGATCCAGAGGGGGGCAGGTCCCCCTTTTTGTGCTAGATTGTAGACTGGTAACTAGAGGTTCCCAGGAGCCTGTAATTGCTCACCTGGTTTTCAATTTGATATCTAAAGTTGATAGAAAATGGGGGTGTTACACACAATTTTGAAAGTGGGCCACCCAAAGATCATTTCAACTCAAATTTCTGAGCAAAAAATTTTGATGTGATTTTTATCTCATAATATCAGTGCCTGAAATGGACGTTCGCCCAGTCGCCAAATGCGACTAATATCTTATTCGGGTGACAAAAAGCTGCTCCAAATTAGGTAGTCACTGGCCCAACAAAAAACGTTTGGGCGATTGCCTAAAAGACCGTTAAAAATTGTTGTTTTACCAAAACCGGACATGTAACTTCAACGGTATGTAGTGAGTCGTGGGGGATGGGGGCCGAGGAGTTCCGAAAGGCACCCATGATGCATCATAAACTGACCAGAACTCGATATACGACAGAACGAAATATACCACAGAACCAAGCAGACCTAATATAAAGAAGCAGAGATATTTAACTCGTGAAAACACAAGCTAGTAATAGTAAGTAGAAATTACTATATTGGCGCTGCGACTACAAGTCGAATCGTATTCGCGAGAAAGGTTATTAAATTAACCAAAGGTGATTTTTAAATAAAATCGCAATTTCGCCATTGAAAAAAAAATTTCAAGGGAAAAAGATTTTTTTTTTTTCATTGGTTTCTAGTTTGTCTGGCTGATAGGACCTGGTATTTTCAGGGGAAATTGTCCGTCAGGAGATTTCAAGGGAAAATACGCAGGTAGGATTGGCAGACAAGATTAGAAATCTTTAAATTTGTTGCCCGTGTAACAGAAATACCCCTTTTCCACCCACGTGTAGACCCCACCAAGTGTGAATTTTTATTTTTTTTTTGTTTTGTTCTAATGTTGTAGAGTTGATAGGACCTGGTGTTTTCAGGGGAAATTGTCCGTAAGGAAGTTTCAAGGGAAGATACGCAGGTGGAATTGACATACAAATTAGGAAATCTTTAATTTTTTCCCGTAATTGAGAAAGTGCCCCTTTCACACTCACGTGTAAACCCCACCACGTGGTTCAGAAATAACGTGTATTCCCCAAATGTAAACCCCAAACCGGAAGCAGCTTGTTTCTAGAAGCCATCTTTAAACAAGAGCTGGTTGAAAATAAGTTGCAAGTCCGGTATCTACAATAAATAATTTTTTGTTTTTTTTTGTTTGACATTATCGATTTTAAACAAAAGTAGACAAAAGCGGCCCGGTGTAAAAATCTGGTCCGTTAAAAATTGTACATACACGCATACACCACAGAATAAAAAGCCACGTGTTGTTGTTGTTCATTTTTATTAACAATGCCGCGTGTTTTCATTAACAATAGTTCCATCGAGGAGCTGATGTCAGTACCAGGTATAGGGACAAAGGTAGCCGATAAAATTTTGGAATTAAGAGAGGCAAAGGGGATCTGGAATTGGATGACCTAAATCAGGTTCCATATCTTAGGATAACACAACCTTTACTGGAGTGTTTGGATTTTACCTCTTTTGAAAATAATGAAGGAATGAGATCCCTGTATGATAGACATAGGGAAAGGGTTAGGAGTGTTGACAATTTAATAGGGAAGTGGGATGGGATAGGACAGGATTAAGTTAAAGGAAAGGGGAAGGATATGGGTACATTTGATAAAGAACCATATTATAATAAACAGGAAGGGGATTGGTGGCAACAGGCCAATTTACCCGAGAGATTAGATGAGGATGATTATAGTGAGATGGGAAGTACTTTCAGGGAAAGACAAACCCCAATGGGAGTTAAATATACATCAGCTCCGGAACAATATCCGCGACCATCAGTCCGTCGAACGCGACGGGACGATTGGGATTCGAGCAGCGAGGAGCGGGATCAGAAGTATATGCAAAAAATGCATATACGAGACTCGGATATTCGTGCAGGTTATGCATTTCCTAGAGGACCAGGCCTTGTTCATAGTGGGGTTTTAGCCAGTGGGGGGGCTGAAGTAAGAATGCCAAAAATACGAACAATGGCCCCGTCTGATAGGGAAAGTATTTGGCATGACAGGGGAGGCCGCTATTCCCCTCCGAGGAATACCGGAGGGGGGTGGAGTAGGGAAAATACTTACCCCAAGATGAGGGAGAGCATAGGCAGAACAAGACATACCCAAGTAAGGGAAAATGAAGTCCCTAGAATAGTTCAACGTGGAGAAGAGTTTGATAGGGAAAGGGGACATTACCGCCCAAATGGGGGAGACAATGAAAACCCAGGAGGAAGAAACCCATCTGTTCCTAGATTACAGAGTAGTGGGAACAGGCCTGGGGGTCTCCCCAAAAGAGAACCCGAAAATCCTAGCGATTATCCAAGAAGGGAGGAGTATGAGGGGGAGAGAGGCCCAAGGGGAAGGGGGAAGAGTGTTAGTTTGCCAATGTCCTTAAAATTTGATGGGAAATCAAATTGGAAAGCATTTTATGCGAAATTTTCCCGGTACGCGGAAGTTAGTGAGTGGACGGAAGGGGAATGCCGGGACCAGTTATGCTGGTGCCTGGATGGGAAAGCAAGTGAATATTATGCCCTCCTGGTTGAACGGAACCAGGAAATGGTATATATGGACCTAATACGGAAATTAGAGAAAAGGTTTGGTTTCCGTGAGCTCCCTGAGACAGCCCAGGTCCAATTTAATAATGCCCGTCAGACTCCGGAAGAACTCCTGGAGGACTGGGCGGATCGGGTTTTGTCCCTAGCCACAAGGGCATTTAGAGATTTGCCCGAAACTCACATGTATAAACAAGCAGTGGTGAGGTTATGCCAAGGGGCAGCAGATAAAGAGGCCGGGAGTTATGCCTCTAATATCCGCCCTAAAAACATAGAGGAGGCTATTGATAAAATGAGGTGGTTTCAACATAATAATCAGGCCATATTCGGAACCACCCTTGGGCGTAATCCTCGAAGGGAGGTGAAACAAGTATCTCCAGGGTCTCACTACGGGGGGGAGGCCAGGGTGTGCGCAATAGGGACTGATCGGGTTACAGATAATAGTTTAGGAAAAATTTTTGGAGAAGTACTGTCGGCACAAGGGAAAGAAATGAGTGAGATAAGGTCCAACATAGCAACACTTTCCACTCAAATGGCAGCCATTATGGAGGAGGTGAAAAGAAATCGAATAGATCGGTATAGAGCACAATCACGAAGTCCATCCCCCAGAAAGGGGGATAAACAGGGATGCTTCCACTGTGGGGCCATGGGACACTTCAAGAGGGAGTGCCCAAAGATGGGGTCTCCGACAGGGGAGAAACGAGTGTCATTTCAGGGAAACAAGGAGGCTTTAAACTCCAAAGGGGCAACTCGCGAGACTTGAGCCAACCCCTTATCGCAAATATACATAGTCTCAAAGAAGTAAAAATGAAGGAGAAGAATAAGCAACATAGGCTCCTAGGGGTAGATAGGGAATTGAGGGACGATCCGGAGGGACGGGTAAAATTTGAAGGGGCAAGTCAGGAGTACGAGTTCTCAAGTGAGGAGTCGGAGGGGGAGGAAAACAATAGAGAAGTAGAACACGACCCTCCGGATTCTAGAAGTCCGGAGGGACGGGTCAAAGAGGAAGGTGCGAGTCTGGGGTATGAGCTTTCCAGTGAAGAGTTGGAAGGGGAGGACGACCCTCTGGATTCTAGTAGTCTGGAGGAACTAGTCAAAGGTGAAAGTGAGAATCGAGAGCATGAGTCCTCAAGTGAGGAGTCAGTAGGGGAGAAAAACAATAGGGATAAGAAGGAAAAGGGCGAGTCCATAGAGAAGGAAAAGGGAGTAGAGGATAAAATAGGGGATTGTGATACGGATGAGGAAGAGGACGGAGCAGTAACGGTGCTCAAAATGTCCAATGGGGTAATGTTTAGGGTCCCAATAGAGGTACAAGGCATGCAGTTACAAGCTGTAGTAGATACAGCAGCACAGGTAACACTGGTGTCTGAGGAAATCTACAAATCATTGGACCCTGCCCCACCCATTCGTAAGGAAGTGGTTATGAACACCGCAGGGAAGGGAATGCAGATGAATGGGTATATTGCTGGCCCTTTTCAGGTAGTCCTAGGGACACATCTATTCACAGTAGAAATCTACGTGGCCCCAATAGAGGAGGATATGTTACTGGGTTTAGACTTTTTAGAGGCTAATGGGGTGTCCCTACATCTCAAAGAAAAGGAACTACAGATATCCGGGGACATTATACCCATGAGTTTGGGAACAGGAAGCCCTTTAGTCAATAAGACAGAGGCGGGGGTGTTCCTAGCCCAGGGGTGTAAGGTACCCCCTAATTCAGTCATGAGAGTGGGGGCACAGCTGAGTGAGTCAATGGCAAGGGAGTATATAGTAAAGGCAGCTACCAAGGGTGAGCTATTAATACCTCGAACCTTGCACAATGGAGGTAATAACCCAGTGCTTTGTTTAATTAACATATCCGATCACTATGTAGAAGTAGAGAAGGGGGAAGTTTTGGCCTATGCAGAAGAGGTGTGTTTGAACGTAGAAAATATCGGAGTACAAAAGGTAGGAGTTGCGGGACAGGGGGGTCCAGAAAATGGAAAACGGGAAATTCCTGAACATTTGATTAATCTCTTTGATAAATCCAAAGGGAAGCTGAATGAGCAGGAGCAGACACAGCTTAGTGAGTTATTATGCGAGTTTGAAGATGTGTTTGCTAAAAGTGAGTTTGACCTGGGGAAATTTAATACAATCCAGCATGGGATTGATACTGGGACCAATCGCCCAGTTAAACAAAGAATCAGGCGTACCCCATTGGGGTTTGCAGGAGAAGAAGAGGCCCATTTAAAGAAAATGTTGAGTGCAGGGGTGATCCGGCCATCAGTGTCTGAGTGGGCATCGGCTCCGGTTCTTATCCGGAAACGGTGTGGGTCAGTACGATGGTGTGTGGATTATAGGGCCTTAAATGCTCTCACCATTAAAGATGTGTTCCCATTGCCCCTAGTGGACGAGTGTCTTGATACTTTAGCCGGGAATATATGGTATTCCAAACTGGATGCCAATTCAGCATATTGGCAGGTGAAAATCAAACCTGGAGACTGCTCCAAAACGGCATTTATTACTAAATACGGATTGTTTGAGTTCGCTAGAATGGCTTTTGGGTTATGTAACTCACCAGCCACTTATACGAGAGTCATCAACCTGGTGCTGAGGGGTTTGAATTGGAAAGTGGTTCTGGCTTTCCTGGATGATATCCTGGTCCTGGGGAAGGATTTCGAGGGGCATTTGGCCAACCTAAGGGCTGTACTGGTTAGGTTTAGGGAGTATGGGCTAAAATTGAAGCCCAAAAAATGTGAACTGTTTCAAAAGGAAGTGGAGTTCCTGGGTAGAGTAGTGGGACCTAGAGGAATATACATTGGGCCAGGATATATGAAAGATATAAAAAACTGGCCAAGGCCTAAGAATAAAAAGGAGGTGGAGAGGTTTTTGGGGTTCACCAATTACCATAGGGCCTTTATTGAAGGATATACTCAAATAGCATTTCCCCTTCAGGCCCTAACAGGGAAACGTACATATCAATGGGGAAATGAACAGGAAAAGGCGTTTGATGAGTTGAAGAATGCAATGGTGAGAGCACCAGTTCTAGCCCTGCCTAACGCGACTGATCCCTTTATACTGGATACGGATGCATCTGATAAATCGGTGGGGGCTGAATTGATTCAAATACAAGAAGGGGAAGAGAGGGCAGTAGCGTACGGGAGTCTTACCTTGACTCCGGAGCAACAAAAATACTGCACCACTCGAAAGGAATTATTAGCAATTATTCGGTTCTCTCGACAGTTTAGGCATTACTTGTTGGGTAGGCGTTTCACGGTCAGGACAGACCATAATAGTCTGACCTGGCTGATGAATTTTAAGGAGCCACAGGGACAACTAGCTAGATGGTTAGAAGAACTGAGTCAGTTCAATATGGAAATCCAGCATAGGCCTGGGAAGAAACATACCAATGCAGATGCCTTGTCAAGGATCCCTGGGGGGGAACCATGTTCAGACTTCAATCTAAGAGTGAAATTACAGGATTTGCCATGTGGGGGGTGTCCCTACTGTACCAGGGCCCATTCAAACTGGTCCGGTTTTGACCAGGATGTAGATGACGTGGTTCCTTTGGCAAATAAGCCTTGGGGTCAACCCGTGATAGAGGGTCAAGACCAGGAGGAAGAAGAAATGGGACCTCGGGTAGCTGAAATCTGGGTCTCTACGGGGGAAACGGGAAATAGAATTAGATGGGAAAGTACAAAGGGAGTCCAAATGGTTAGAGAGGCAGAAGGCATTAATTTTCAAGGCCCAGGTGAGGACGAAATGAAGGAACAGCAACGGGTGGACCCCGAATTAGCCTGGGTGGTCAGGTGGAGGGAGACGGGGGAGGAACCCACTGAAGGAGAACTGTTTATAGGGGACTCTAGAAGCAAATATTATTGGATAAACAGGGAAGTTTTTGTTTTGGAAAAAGGGGTCCTGTGGAGAGAAGGGGATGAAGGAAAGTCAGCAAGGAGGGTGGTCCCAAAGATGTACAGGGAACAAATTGTGAAACTTTGTCACGATCCCGCATTAGCTGGACATCAGGGCATAGAAAGGACAATCGAGAAAGTAAAGTCGAGGTATTATTGGAGGGGGATAAGTAAAGATGTGTCGGTTTATGTGAAAGGGTGTATGGAGTGTAACCAAAATAAAAAGGCAACGGTCTCAGCTAGACACCCAATGTTATCCTATCATTCAGGATCGCCAATGGAACGGGTCCATTTAGACTTCATTGGGCCCCTACCTCGCACTGAGAGAGGAAATGAACACATCTTGATAATGGTTGACCAATTTACCAAGTGGGTAGAATGCATCCCCTTGCCTTCTCAGAGTGCAGAGGAAACGGCAAGAGCCGCGGTGAATCAGTTCTTTTCTAGATTTGGGTGCCCATTCCAAGTATTCACTGATCAGGGGAGGAATTTTGAGTCCTCTTTGTTCAGGGAAATGTGTGAATTACTTCACATCCATAAATCGAGAACTACCCCTTATCGTCCCTCGGCGAACGGACAGGTAGAGCGATGCAATCGTACACTGATGGCGGCGGTGCGTTGTTTCATTGGAAAAAATCAGAGGAGCTGGGATAAATACTTACCGCAGTTGGCAGGGGCATTAAGGTCCTCTGTAAATAGAAGCACAGGGTACACGCCCAATATGATGATGTTGGGTAGGGAGATTGAGTTGCCTGCAGAACTAATGTTCGGGAGTCCGGGAAACACCGGACAGCCCGAAGGAGACCAATACGTAGGGAAGTTGCAAACAGCTATTGAAGGGGCCCACAAGGTAGCTAGGGAAACTCTCAAACAATCTCAAAAACGAATGAAGAGAGATTATGATATCAAGGTGAGGGTCAAGGAGTTAAAACTGGGGGATTTGGTGTATCAGTTGGACACTGCTACAGTTAAGGGAAAAACTCGAAAATTGAGTCCCTCGTGGAAAGGCCCCGGAGTGGTAATTGAAAAGTTGACCCCCTATCTCTATAAAATAAAGTTAAAGCGGGTGATAAGCACCGCTAATCACGATAGGTTGAAGTTATGTCATGACCGCGAGGTTCCGGAGTGGGCC
Source organism: Bathymodiolus septemdierum (assembly GCA_963383655.1). Lineage (NCBI taxonomy): Eukaryota > Metazoa > Mollusca > Bivalvia > Mytilida > Modiolidae > Bathymodiolus > Bathymodiolus septemdierum. The sequence continues at coordinate 555,026 of OY726526.1, forward strand.
CAAAAACTGAGTCAACAAATCATTAAGGGGACAGGATATACCAAGGAGAAGGGGAACGTCAAAGTTCAACAGGGGAATAGAGCTAAGCTTTATTGTGTATGTCAAAAGCCATACAATGGGGAGTTCATGATTAGGTGCGATGAGTGTAAAGAATGGTATCATGGTGATTGTGTAAGGATAACACAGGAAAAGGCAAAGGCCATGGGAGATTTTGTCTGCTCGGGGTGTCACAGGCATCCCCGGGAGAAGGTATAGTGCAGTGGGGGAAGTATTGGGGACTCTGGGGTGGCATAATGATAGTGTTTAGGGAGAAAGAGGGAATACCAGGTATGCCCATAGAACATAGAATTCTGACCTGCCTGGCGCAGAGTGGCTATAAACCCCCTGTGTCAGGTGGATTAATTAATCTCTTCATTCCTGGCATGGTGTCTTGGGGAAAGTGTTTCCTTGGAAAATGGGTATCTGAGGGGATCGACTTATCATAAAAAGTATATTTGTTCTCTAAACTGATTTACTAGTCACAAAAAATATAGTTATATTTTATAATAATGGGGGGAAGGGATGGTATGGGTAATGTGGAGAAGGGGGATATCGAAGTGGATGGTCGGTGTGTTGTGGGTGTGGAGGGCGTCACAGGGTCTGGTGTGTAGCATATAGTTTGCTGGTCTTGTGATTCCTGGGGACTCGGTCCCATGGATATGGAAAGCTTAGGGCTTGTGGAGGCTTTGACCGCCTCTTGTGAGCCCTAGGGTGATTTGTGGAATTGTTATTAAATCCGGGGTGGGCCTTTGTTTTCGGGGTGTGTTTCAGTGGCTGACCGGGGGCCTTTAAGATAAAACGGGGAGGAGTGTAGTGAGTCGTGGGGGATGGGGGCCGAGGAGTTCCGAAAGGCACCCATGATGCATCATAAACTGACCAGAACTCGATATACGACAGAACGAAATATACCACAGAACCAAGCAGACCTAATATAAAGAAGCAGAGATATTTAACTCGTGAAAACACAAGCTAGTAATAGTAAGTAGAAATTACTATAGGTAGATAACTCTTCTGTTCTAGTCGAAAACGGTTTGTTACGAGTACAGCGGTTGGTCCAAATACATTTTTGTAGATAATGAATACACAGCTAATGTAATTTACTGTTCTCCCCAATTATGTATTTTTATCGAGCCAATCAATACACGTTTCCTACACGCTTTCATGTAATACACAAGTACTCACTAAATATTAGAAAAGAAACGTGTTTTTTTGTTTCTTTATGATTTAATTATTAAAATTGCTAAAAATCACGGACGAAGTGGAAAGTTGTGAACAATAAAGAGAATTCTGTCAACTTATAATGTTTGCGATCTGGTATCTTCCACGGTTCGGAAATTTATTCATTCAATCAGCTGCAAAATGTACATGTACGAATTTCATTTTACAGAAATCGGAAACCTTTTTGTGTCAATCCTTAGGTAATCATTGAACAACTTTTCCCCAACAATGGAGAGAAAATCGTTGACAGTAATGTCAAACTACGGAAACGATCTGGCCTGTCACTTCTTTTAAACTTTTCAGTTCATGTACACGGCTACATTTTAATGACAATTGGGAGTGGTTTTCTTTTTTGGAACCAGAACTTTTGTTTACAAATTAAAAAATAACAGGAAAAGTTAACAGTTGTTTATATAACAGAAAATGACAGCACTGTTTGTTATTTCAACTAAGTGAGATACTTGTTTGGAATGAATAACCAACTGACATTACCCCGAACTGAGAAGTTATTTGACTTTAAAATCACTTCTTCATAGTGGATTTAAACAAGTGATGTCACTCTTCACTCTGGGGAGTGCAAGAGTGGTCCTTGTATTGGCATTAGTCTACTCTATTCCAGATGTCTTTAATGTGATCATGGCATTGATCTCCCCTTACACAAACCAGCCTTTTATTGTCCACATCCGATGGACTAGCATCGTTTCTTAAGACCACCCTAACCAATGGCATCAAGGTTGTCAAAAAGGTTATAACAAGTAAATTCAGGTTTCATTTGATAGCAATATATGCATTGGGGTGTTTTCGCAATTTCAGCTGCACACCTGTACCTACTAAGATTACCTTGAAGAGCCCCCCCCCCCCCCCCCCCCTCCCCCAACCCTCGTGAGACTAGTGAAAGAATGAATTTTAATGTTATTGATAAAAAAACAATTAATCTGAAAACTGTTTATATATTGATATCTGATGTCTTTTTTTCATAAAAAAAATGTCACAAAATGTTTGGGCCACCATTATGCCATTTGGACCAGTGACTCTTAATTTTTTACTGGCCCAAAATATTTTTTTTCGGGCCAGCCTATTTCAGGCACTGTAATATTCCTAAACGGAATAAACTGGCTGAAAAATTCTCACAGAAAAACCCAGAATATATGTTAAACTTCATTGCCATGTAGCTGCAGTCAAAATTTGAGTTCATTTTGATTTGTAATAAAGCAGAAATTGACAACTACAAACATTTCTATTTTTAGCAACAGCAGCCATTCTGAATGAAGGGCGGGGCTGTCGGACACAATATTGAAAGGGGACCACTCAAGGACCATCCCAGCCAAATTTGCTATAATTTGGTTCAGCGGTTTCAGAGGAGAAGATTTAAATGTGATCTTTTATCAAAATATGTCTAATTTGTATAATCGGTATAAATCGGTTGAAAGAAAAATTTCACAGAAAGACCCAGAATATATGTTAATCTACTCATTGTCATGTAGCTGCAGTTAAAATTTGAGCTCATTTTGATTTATAATAAAGCAGCAATGGACAATTGAAGAAATTTCTATTATTAGTAACAGCAGCCATCTTGAATGGAGGGTGGAGCTGTCGGACACAATTTTGAAATGGGACCCACCCAAGGACCATCCCTGCCAGGTTTGGTGTAATTTGGTTTGCCGGTTTCAGAGGAGAAGATTTAAATGTGATCTTTTATCAAAATATGCCTAATTTGCATAATCGGTATAAATCGGCTGAAAGAAATATTTCACAGAAAAACCTGGAATATATGTTAAACTACTCCTGGCCATGTAGCTACAGTTAAAATTTGAGCTCATTTTGACTTCTAAAGCAGCAATGGACAATTAAAATTTCATCCCCCTTTTTTTCTATTTTTAGCTTGGTGGCCATCTTGGTTGGAAGTCGGGATCACCGGACACAATTTTGGAAGGGGGCCATCCAAGGACCATTCCAGCAAAGTTTGGTCTAAATTGGCTCAGTGGTTTCTGAGGAGAAGATTAAAATGTGAAAAGCTAACGACAGACGACGGACGACGACCACAGACGAAACCTGATGGCCAAAGCTCACATGGCCTTTGGCCAGGTGAGCTAAAAATGTATTTTAACAGAATATTTCCAGTTTCGTTCTTGTCAATTTTCTTTTTACCATGTCTTGTAATTTTCGCTTTGAATTACGTCTCGGTATCTTTTGATATTTCTAAAAAAAATGGTTTCTGAAATAAAACTTATGGAAATGTCTGGATCCTCCTCTGAGATACATGTACATTGTCATACAGTGTGGTCTGTCGTCATTTGTTGAATACTGTACAACGATCTGTGTTGTAGATTGTGTGAAATTTTCTGTTTTGGTGAATCAGTGTGCCAAGCCTTCATGTAATTTAGGGGGAACTACATATCCTCAAAAAAAAAAACAAAGTCGGACACTCACCATATAATGTATCATTTTTGTTCTATGAGACTTGGTTTTGCTGTCTCACGATATTTATTAGGTACTTTATGGGACTCACATTATTTTCTATAACAAATGTTGTTGTCTTATGATATGAACCAGGTATATATGGTAGTGGGTCCCTAAAGTACACCAAGGCAATATAGGAATCATTTACCTTAGGGGACTCGCATTATTTTTTTATGGTTAATGGTAGTGGGTCCCCTAAAATCGTAGATATATATTATGAAAAGGATTTAACTTTCATTGAATTTTGTCAGTTTCTCTCGGAAAGGTGTAAAATGACATTTTATGGGGCAAGCCCTTTAAATTATACTTTGTAAATTATGACTAACGTAAACATGATGAACTGTGAGCTAATGCTCACCTATGATACCTCCGCTCTTCGGCAAACAGGAAGTAGGAATCTGACGGGTCAAAAAACACTTCCCACGATATGGGGTACCTATATGAAGCTTGTGACCAAATATCAGATTTCTGCAATCAATAGTTGCTGAGAAAAATACGACGAAAAATGAGCATACATGTTCAATGTGTATAAAAATCAACAAAGTCGGCAAACAGGAAGTAGGAATCTGATGGGTCCAAAAACGCTTCCCACGATATGAGGTACCTATATGAAGCTTGTGACCAAATATCAGATTTCTGCCATCAATAGTTGCTGAGAAAAATGTGACGAAAAATGTGCATATATGTTCAATGTGTATAAAAATCAACAAAGTCGGCAAACAGGAAGTAGGAATCTGATGGGTCCAAAAACGCTTCCCACGATATGAGGTACCTATATGAAGCTTGTGACCAAATATCAGATTTCTGCCATCAATAGTTGCTGAGAAAAATGTGACGAAAAATGTGCATATATGTTCAATGTGTATAAAAACCAACAAAGTCGGCAAACAGGAAGTAGGAATCTGATGGGTCCAAAAACGCTTCCCATGATATGGGGTACCTATATGAAGCTTGTGACCAAATATCAGATCTGTCATCAATAGTTGCTGAGAAAAATGCGATGAAAAATATCTTGGACGGACGGACAGAGGTAAAACAGTATACCCCCCTCCCCCTTCGGGGAGCGGGGGTATAATGAAGGCTATAATGACGTAGTGTGTAACGGACATGAATTCCATATCTCGCTGTTCTCCATTCAACGATTACTGACAAGTCATAAGTAATACATTTCAAATGCAGTAAAGGGAGGAAAATGTGAAGGTAACTAGTTCATATACAAATAACCAGAGTTACTAGTATTAATCATTCATATTTTTCCCTATACAATATTTTTTGAGAGAAGCCTATTTATAAATTCCCCGGCCAATATTGTCTAAATGGAAACATGCATTTTTTTTAAATATTTTTTATTTCAAATTAAATCCTTTTGTTTTTGTTTTTTTAATTTATATGTTTTTAATATATTTTTTTCTATGTTGAATGCCTGTGAAATAACTTTGGTCACTTTCATCATCAGAATATCGAGAAGCTATGTTATCCTCGTAGGCGCAGCAGACTGATAAGAACCAAATGACGTCACAGTCTTGGCTTACCAAGAGGAGATAATCATGTTAAACTTCGACAATAAACCATAAATTTACATGCATCTACAGATAAACGGTGACACACTTGGCATCGAAAATTTGTTTTTTCGGCATTATTTATGTATCTTTAATGAGTAAAGCAATCAAATCAAATACTCAAAACCTTTGCATTTCACCTTTAAAGATAAATAATGTGAGCCATTAATTGTTGATTTGTTTTCAAAACAGAAAATTTGTACAGAATATGAAAGTAATATTTACCTATTTTAAGACTGTGTTATCAGTTTACAATTCTAAAAATTATATCAATGAAACACAAATTCTACGAGAATGCATTGAATAGTGCCTGTCTGAAAAGTGTGGTTTTGAATAGGGGTGTAACATTCCACCAGTGCACAGATGCATAACAAATTTTCCTTTCGAGATCCACGAAATCGATCCTACATGTAGTTCCACTGGAAAGATTTTGATTTGATCCTGGTTTGTTTTTTTAAAGTGTCCCAAAACGTGAACTCTCCACAAGTGAGGTAGTAAAAGTATGATAAATACACATCATCCAAATTTCCTGTGTGGTAATACTTTGGCTATCATTTTCATTATAACAAACTAGTCAAACAAATTTTATCAAAAATGTATTTCTATATTAAAATTATTACTAATATGAGGCAGGTGCAACCTGAAACGCTCCCGAAGAACAGTAATTTTTCTTCTTGTTACAAAATATCAAGCTTAAAAATAACACCACCTAAAACTCCAAACTCCGGACAGTTTTCATATCCACTACCGAACATTGTTTCATTTTTATTTCGACTAGAGTTCCGGTTTAGGTCACGTGATTTCTTTTTAATTTATTTCCGGTTTGGCAGCCATCTTGTTGAAGATTTTGAAGTGCCATAGTAGTACATATTCATACTTCTACCATTAACGCTCCCGAACTTCGGGAGCGTATTATTTTTATAGCAATAAATAGCTTACCACTATAAATTCTGAGACGCTCCCACAAGCGACCTTCACCCACAGTAGTTGAAAACCACCATCAAAATAACATTGAGATACTCCCTCAACACCGGATATATCCCAACAACTCACCCATAAACCTCATTTCATTTCCTACTGCGATACAACACACACGTTAATTTCGTGCAGCAGCGGATTTACAGAAACCAAAGATAACTTTTATCATTGCTTAAATTTTAATTTGTTGCTTAATACTATATATATATTAGTATTTAAATTTATTATTACTGCTTTTACCGAGGTAAAATAGTGAGTATTTAACTGGTGAGTTATGGATTTTGATAACTTACAAAGTGTGACTAGTAGTGTAAGTGATACTTTGCCCTTCCAGGCAATTAGTATAACGGGTAGAGATTGTTTCTGGGATGGGTCTGTGCCTAATCCTTTAGTGTCGGTTGGTAGCACAACCATGTCCGTCTCTTCCATTATGCCTGAGCCTTCGGGAGCAGGTGCGATAGTCGGCGGTCTTGCGGGTCCAGTTCCGTCAAGACCAAGGGTGGGTATACCAACCTTGTCCACTGTTACCCATACTGTTTCCAGACCAGTAAACACTACAGGGTCTTTTTCTTCAGCACCTGGTTCTTCTATGGGTTTGAACCTTCGTGGTTCTAGACCACCAGTTTTTTCATATGGATACTGCTTACCGGGTCCTTCCATACCTCCTGTGCAGACTTGGGCTCGTCCACCACGGGCTGTACCCACCCAGTCTTATCCTGGCTCTCAGGGTGTTAACCCCTTTGCTTACTGGCCTCAGCCAGTTCCTTTCAGTCAGGATACCTTTAGGACTCCGGTTACTTGTAGTCAGTCTAACTCTTCTTCTGTCTTACAGAATTCAGAGTTGGTTAGTTCTGTTAAGGAGGTTTTATCTGACTTTAAGAAGTCAATGTCTGTTGATTTGGCTACCATTTCTTCCAGGATTTCTTCTTTGGAAGCTGGCCATCGGGTCTCTCTTCCCACTCCTTGTGAGGAAGTATCCGATCTAATTTCTATGGCACCAGGGAGTCAAGAAGCTACCTTCCTCAGTGAAGATGAACACAAGGAAGGTGAGTCTTCAATGGCTAGAGTTTCTGATAAGGTTCCTTTGGCTGGTCGGACTAAGTCTATTACATCTACGGATGTTGGTTCCCCTAGGGAATCGGAGGCAGAGGATTCTTCTGTGTCTTCTAAAGACCAGTTGAGGGCTAGAGTTTACTCTCTCTTGCGAGAAGTGGCTCATGTGCCCCTGTCTTCTCCTCCTAGACTTAAGAAGACTAGCTCTTTCTTTGAGACTTCTTGTGGTTTGGTTCAGGATAAACCTAATACTTTTGGCTCTTTTCCTGAATCTAATCATGCTTCTTCTGCACTTCAGTTTGTGAATAACTGTCTTTCAGTGAAGGCTAATGACAAGTCTTCTCAGGGTTCTTCTTTTTCTGGGTTTGGTGCCAGTTCTTTTCCCGGTAATTTCAAGAGTAAAGATTTTGAAATCCATGACTCTTCTATCGGGAAAACGGCCCCAGTTTGTGATAAGTCTTTTTCACAACTTCTTGGGGCCAAACCAGTTGATGGGCTTCGCCTTTCTCAGTCCTTGTGGGCCAAATCGGAGAACTTGCTCTGTAGTGCTTCACATGTTCTGGGTACTGCTGAGTTCTTTCTTTCAGCAGTCGGTGCTTTGCTTCAGGGCAAGGAAGGTGATGATCTAGCAGAGGTAAAGTCTCTTCTTCTGCAAGTAGATCAGGCCCTTGGGTCCTCTCAGTGCCTTCTCATGGGTACACTAGCCAATTTCACTCTTTCTAAAAGGCGTGAAATACTTGAGAAGTCTTCTGTCAATGAAATTCTTCAGGACTCCTTACTTCGTTCTCCTCTTTCTGATAAGGTTTTTGGTTTATCTTTACAGAAGGTTCAGGAGGAGGTCAAATAAGACACTTCAGCCTCTTAGGGTCAATGTACAATTGACTAATGGTAAGAGGTCAGCTTCTGTTTCATCTTCTGCCCCAACGGGTATTGACAAGAGGAAAACGTTTGTTCCCAAGGCTTCTGGTCCTAAGAAACCCCATCAGAAAGGAGGTTTTAAAGGTGCCAAGAAGCCTGGGTCTCGTAAATAGGTTGTTGCCCCCTTGTATGTTGCTGACACCTCCCTTAGGAGAGGAACAGTTTCCTGTTCCTCTTCCTTCTGTTCCAGTGGGAGGGAGTCTTACCCAGTTTCTACATCATTGGGAGAAGTTCACCACAGATGTGTGGGTTTTGTCAGTAATTCGAGGGGGATTGGATCTTGTGTTTCAGGAACGCCCTCCTTTGTCGGAAAGTCTGATTCCTATGTCTCAGACCTCAAACAAGGAGAAGTTCCGTCTTCTGTCCGAGGAAGTTCAATCTCTATTGCTGAAAAGAGTAATAGAGGAAATTCCTCCGACTCAGTCGACACCAGGGTTTTATTCTCGTCTCTTCTTGGTTCCTAAGAAAACTGGGGGAATGAGACCTGTGATAAATCTCTCTATTCTGAACAGTTATCTTTCTGTTCCCCATTTCAAAATGGAGACCAACAGATCTATCAGAGCTTGTATTCTTCCAGGTATGTTGACCACCAAACTGGACCTTTCGGATGCTTATTTCCATATCCCAATTTCTTTGGCTTCCAGGAAATTTCTCCGAATTGTCTGGAACAACAAGGTTTACCAATTTCTGGCGGTCCCGTTTGGCCTGGCGGTTGCACCACAGGTTTTTACTCAGGTTTTTCAGACGGTTATAGCTCACCTGCATACTCTGTCGATTCAAGCTCATTCTTATCTGGACGATTCTCTTCTGAAGGAATTCGATTCAGAAATTCTTTCTCATCATACTTTCCAGTTTATCAGACTTCTTCTGGACCTAGGCTTCCTTATTTCTTGGAAAAAGTCTCAGATACTTCCTTCCCAAGACTTCCTGTTTTTGGGGGAATATTACAGGACAGATTTAGGTCTGATTATTCCACCAGAGGAAAAATTTCAGTCATTTTGCCAGAAAATTCTTATTTTCAGCAACAGTCCTTCAGTCACGGCTCGACAATTCTCTCAACTACTGCGCTTTCTGAATTCTCTACCCGATGTGGTTCCTCTAGGTCGCCTTCACATTCGACCTCTCCAGTTCTTTCTTCAGGAACATTGGGACTCCGCTTCTCAAGTTTGGGAGGCTCTAGTACCTATTCTTCCTGTCTTACTACCTCACCTAGATTGGTGGACTCACAGGGAAAATGTTTTGACAGGTGTAGCTTTGCTTCACCCAGTTCCTTCTCTAACTCTGTATACAGATTCCAGTCTTCAAGGATGGGGAGCTTTTCTAGAGGGAAAGTCTGTGTCGGGAGTGTGGTCTCTTGTTCAGCAACAAGAACACATCAATTTGCTAGAGATGAGAGCTGTCCTATTAGCGTTACAACATTTCAAGACTCTTCTAGTTCCGAAAGCAGTAGTGCTAGCGACGGACAATACAACAGTAATGGCCTACTTGCAGAATCAAGGAGGAACTCGCTGTCATGCTCTCTTTCTTCTTTGCAAAGAAATTCTTCTTCTTTGTCTTCTATCGCACATTCATCTGGTAGTCAGGCATATTCCATGGACCTTCAATGTACTGGCAGATTGTCTGTCTTGCTTCCACAATCCAGTCAACACAGAATGGGAACTACGGCAAGTAGTGTTCGACTCAGTTGTTCTGCGGTGGGATCGTCCTCATGTAGATCTCTTTGCTACCAGTCTGAATCACAAACTGGAAACCTTTGTATCTCCAGTTCCAGACCCTCTGTCCTTCGCAGTAGACGCCATGTCTCTCTCTTGGGACGGAATGTTCGCTTATGCCTTTCCTCCGTTCTGCTTTCTTCTTCAAGTGCTTCTCAAGATCAAGCAATCAGATTGCAAGATCATTCTTATTGCACCAGCCTGGCCAAGAAAAGCATGGTTTCCAGAACTTCTGCTTCTGTCTTGTGCCAGGCCTCTGAAACTTCCTTTCAGACGAGATCTTCTGTCTCAGTTCAAGGGAAAAGTGGTACATCCAAGGCCAGAGTCTCTTCATCTTCACGCTTGGCTACTCTCAGGGAGGGACTCCGTCAGAAGGCTTTTCTGAAGGAGCAACCTCGCACATCTCAAAGTCTGTCAGACAGTCTACAGGGATCGTGTATGAAGCCAAGTGGGCAATTTTCTGTGATTGGTGTAGTGGACGGGATAATGATCCAGTCCGAGTCACTGTTCAACAGCTAGCTGATTTTCTAGTTTACCTTTTTGAGATTAAACGGTTAGTACCCTCTACTATTAAGGGGTACAGATCAGCTATTGGCAGGACTATTTCTTTGCTTGGTGGACCTGATTTTGGGCAAAATGAATACATTTCTTTACTGGTTAGAAGTTTTAGTCTGGAGAGACCTAAACAGAATAAGTTGGTTCCTCAGTGGAATTTAGGGTTAGTCTTAGCTGCCCTAAACTCTCCCCCTTTTGAACCAGCAGAGGAAGTAGATTTACGTTTTCTCTACTATAAGTGCTGTTTCTTGCTTGCCTTAGCTTCTCGCAGAAGGAGAAGTGAGATTCATGCTTTTTCTGTTTCTGACTCTTGTCTACGTTTCAACAGAAACAAATCTTCTGTAACCCTGTTAACAGATCCTTGTTTCCTTGGAAAGAATCAGATTCCAGATAGGGGTGCTGAACCAGTCATTATTCCAGCGTTGCCAGAAGATGCTTCTTCTAGGTTGTCTTACCCAATCCCTAGCATATATCTAGATAGAACTAAGAATTCTCGTCCTGCCAAGAATACTAGGCTTTTTCTTCCTTTGAAAAAGGGAATTTCTGACATCTCTGCCAAGACTATTTCCTCTTGGATTTGTCGTACTATTCTTCTGGCTTACGAGTCTTCAGGGGAAAAATTTCTTAACCACCACTCGGTTAAAGCTCATGAAGTTCGTGCCCTTGCTTCTTCCTGGGCACTTTTTGATTCAGCCTCTATTTCAGAGGTTTTGTCGGCTGGGTTTTGGAGATGTCAGGATTCTTTTACTTCCTTTTATCTTAGATCTATGTCTGCACAAGCAGACAGTCTTTTATCACTTGGACCTATAGTTGCTGCTCAACATGTCAGTGTTCCTTTGGTTTCTGAGAGATCAGGGGATTCAGCTGTCTGTTAGATTCTGAGTTTCTCAGAATTTATAGTGGTAAGCTATTTATTGCTATAAAATTAGAAATTTTTCTAAGTAAAATTTACTTTTATTAAATAAATACTTACCACTATAAATTATAGGTCCCACCCGTTCCTCCCCTTCATCCCCTGTTGAGGCTTCTCTTGGGGAAATGGAATGAGGTTTATGGGTGAATTGTTGAGTATATCCGGTGTTGAGGGAGTATCTCAATGTTATTTTGATGGTGGTTTTCAACTACTGTGGGTGAAGGTCGCTTGTGGGAGCGTCTCAGAATTTATAGTGGTAAGTATTTATTTAATAAAAGTAAATTTTACTTAGAAAAATTTCTAATTTTCAAAACAAATAAAACACTGATATTAAAGTTTAATTACATTAAATACCAATGTTTAACATCAACTAATGAATGACTGTGTACAAGTCTTCATTAATGAGAAATACAATTTTCTTTAGTCATAAGTATAGTGATATGCATAGATTTTTTTGTATAAAATGGAGCCACTTACATTTTCATTATCTCCCCTGTATATGTACATCTGACCTAGACCAAAGAATGGTAGAACAAAGCTAGGTGGTGAGAACTGTGTTGACTGGTAGTAGTACTGGAAAGCCTGGTCAAAATCATTCTGAAATATCAACAGTTTATAATGCAAAAATATAAATCCAGCATATGTATTGTTTTAATTTGATTTCATACATGTACATAACATATTTATTTCAAACTTTTCTGAGCTATTAAAAATTTGTTGAGATACACATAAAGAGAATATTAGAATAATTAAGGGAAAAAAATCTTCAAAAAAGGATGAAACGGTCTACATACAAAAACAGAAAGCAACTTTTTTGTCACCTTGGGGTCCCTTGTTTCTGTTGTGGATTTGGATTGAAAAAAACCAAATGTAGACTTTGTAGAGGAATAAGCATCTAATTTTAATTAAATTGTTCTAAAGGATTTATCATATTGCAATAAGATGACCGCTTATAATAACCCTCAATAAACTACATAGATTCAACATGTGTAAAGGGACAACTTAAAGAAACTTTCATATTGTAAACAAATAACTCAACCAAGATGTAGGGATAACATCATTTATAGACATTCATTATTGTCGTGAATTTCAAGAATATCATCATCATTTCATTGAAGAAGATTGTGACTGGACATTTTAGTGACATTAGAATACTTGTATCGTGGGTTATATGTAATTTGCTTCATACAAATTGATATTTATGTGTGGTCCCAAAGCATGTTTATCAAGTCCGTATACGTAATTTAAACCCTCCCGGTCTTTCTAAGTAATCTATATCATGACAGGTCTACCTTTTACTCAATTATTGCGATATAACTTCTATATAATTCCAGATTAGAGAGAAATCGATCCTTTTCGTCTGTACCAAAACATGTTTTCACTACGTAGTCCGCCATTTTGTTGGTCATATGACCATAAAAAGTTTTTGTCAGTTTGTGTCCTAAAAGTAATGTCCTATGAGAAATAAGGCAAATTTTGTTAAAAGGAAACTAAATAAGATTTCTTGCCATATTTAATAAGTATTGGCAGAAGTTTTATATATATTAAGATAGGAACTTTATCTTAACCATATTACCCAAAATGTTATAATTATTACGTGCGTCGTCTGCAATACTTGCGGCACCGCCTAACGATGGGAAATGTTCTAGTTCAGAGAAATTTACGTTTGTTTTGTTAAATAAATTAAAGTATAAGGTGGAACTTACTCCCTTTTAATTATATTTTTATATCACAGGCATTTTTTTAGCCTTCATCTTTGTATATTATAATGATAAAGTTTCGGCGACAGGAATCCTGTTGGTATTCCTACATTTTTCTGAGAGGTTCCAGGATCCTGCAACGCTCTCATTGGCTGAAATGATTTCTGAGAGTAATTCTCAAATCCCATTGGTTCTCAGGGGAACCGAAAACCTATAAAAGGGCAAGCATTCAGTTACATGGAAATAACTTGCTAGTCTAAGCAACCAACTAGATCAAGCCACATAGCTAATAGAAGCATACTAGATCCAATTGATAGACCTTCGTTAATAAAAACCAGTACCAGAGTTTTACAGTAAAGAGCTGAGAATAAGATAAAGATTAACATTATTATAAAGTTAGAGGCAGTTATTCCCCACCACACTGAGCGATCCAAAGTATACCAAGCCCAGGTATTACTTTTCCTCTATTGGCCCTTAATAATGAAGTCCGATGTTTATTGTGTATTGCGCATTTAATATACTATATATATGGTTATTTGTACATTGTGAATGACAAGACAAAGAAAGAATAGAACAACACAAATAAATATTTGTTCTAAACTGATTTGAGTTTTATGCTTGAGTATATATAGTCCCCAAAACTTTAGTATATCACAATCCTGACCAGGGCAACATTACCGTCAACAAACCCTCCCAACACACTCGGCCTACGGGAGCAGTTTGTTACAATATATTATAACTAAAATATACTCTAATATATATAAGTCTATTATATATAACTTTTACCCTAATTATTAAAGGAATCACAGAGGCTCAGACATGTATTCATATTCAAACTTGATCACATATTTGAAAATGAGTTTGTCATCATATACTTTATTTACTCAAGCAAATAAATTACTTATTAATTTTATGTATCATAGAAGATGTAATGTCATCATAGTTTATATATATAATTAGACAGCAACTTGTTTCAGTGAGCTAGCATAATAAAAATCCAACCCAGCGGGTTGTTCTAGTACAAAGCGGACATCATAAAAAATGCAACTTATTAACGCCTTGATATAGCAGAAAGACATTAAATAACAATCACTCACTGATAATTCCCTAGATCATTTAAAAAGACATGGAAACCTGAAAATATGCTCTTTGTGAGCAGTTTCCCTTTATACACAGGTTCAAATTTTATGCATTACTGATTAAATGGAGAAAATGAGACTGCACTTAATAAACAGTGATTTGTTATGTGCTATTGTCCTTTAATGCAGGTTTGTCTGTATTAATATTACCTGAACATGGAATGACCTGGCCAGCTGATAACAGCTCTCTGCTCTCATTCCTTCATTTTCTGTATTGTGAAAAGCATGCAAAGCAAGATGTTGTACTTTCTGATAATCCTATGAAATAGAGAAGCATTATGTTAAAGGTATACGGTAGATTAATCACTGCCTTCAAATAACACAATAATTTTATTTTGTTTCTCAAAATAGAGGATTTAAATAGCAAAATCATTTTATTTTGTTGCTGAAAGTAATAGATTTAAATTCCAAAAGTATTTTGTTTTCATGGTGATTGATTTTTTTGTATTTTTGTAATTAACTGAAATAACTTTCTTTGTTGCTTTCAAAACAGATACATTTTCTCATTTCTTAAAAAAAATTGAAATTCAAAATGTGATACAAGGGCGTAAGAATACATCTTAGTAGAATGGCAAAATCAATGTGTAAACTATTAAAATTTTGCTGTTTCGTCAAAAAAATGCAAGCAAACGGCAATATGCAAAGTAAAATACAATTATGATTGTCTAACACCACTGAAAATAATATTTTAGTTACAACATTATAGTCAGTTTTAACTGCGGAAGGAAACCGGAGAACCTGGAAGCAACACCAACCTTCCACATGTTTATGACATAATTTATCACATGAAATGAGACTCAAATTTACATACTTTTGTGGTGATAGGCACTGATGGTATAGACAGATGTATGTCTAATTACCAATATGACGAAAGACACAGAGGTCCTACATTGCATAGCATACACTGATGGTATAGACAGATGTATGTCTAATTACCAATATGACGAAAGACACAGAGGTCCTACATTGCATAGTATACGCTGGGACCATGGAAAACAGTGTCAGATTTCAGAGGTCACAGGTTTGGGAATGCACAAGGTTTTTCAACAAAGAGTGTCAAATATTTTGGGACCAACATCTTTGTCATATGTCACAGGATGTCGTAATACTCTGGTGTAGGATTGCACGAATTCCACTGTATTTTCATCCATTTTATCACAATTTCTTATTCAATACATGTATATATAGCATGTTATTTGCTGAGCATACTGAAATGTTTACTTTAAATTCCTTTGATACTTACCTTTTTGTAAAAGAAGTGATTAGCGAGATGGTTCAGGACCATGGGATTGGCAGAGTCTATAGTATAGGCTTTAGATAGTAATTGTACACCATTCTTGATAGAATCCTGTGTTTTAGCATTTAACTCTAGAATTGCTCGTCCAACCAGGGCTCCCACACACTGTTGGTCTAACTGAAGGGCTCGTTCAAAAGCCAATCTGTAATTACATGAAATACATACAAGGACAATGATAGATCTAATCAAACATGTAGTACAGTGAAACCTGTCTAAACTAAATCCTGAATAAACTGCAATACAATAGTACACATGTACATAGAAAAATTATAAAAATAGAACATGGCATATACAGTCAAACTTGTCTATAGCGACCATTGAAGGGAGTTCTGAAAAAGGTCGCATAAGACAGGGAGTCGTTGAATAGAGGTTATGATATTTGCTCCCAAAATCTCAAGAGGAAAAACCTAGTTCGGGTATATAATCCGCATCAACTTTTAACCCGTTCGTGTGGAGGACAAATGCATGAATAGAGCTTAAATTCTGGCAAGAAAAAGGTATAATGAAATAAGAAATATGTTCAATTATCGTTAAAATATTTCCGTCCTTTGTGGGTGAAATTAAACAAGATGTTGCACGCTACGTCATGCTAAGAATACCCCCACTCGTTCATTTGTAAGTCGCACGGTAAACAGGAAGTAGATGTGTGATAAACCTGGAAAGGGGAGTAATGGTACAAGTCACCATGCCAAAGCCATATATCAAATATAAAATCATTTCTTCCAGTAGAAGCTGAGATAACTGTTACGAAAGTTTTCATTACGGCAAACATGAAAAATTCTAAGTCGCACTGTAAACAGGAAGTAGATGTGCGGTAAACCTGGAAAGGGGAGACACGGTACAAGTCACCATGCCAAAGCCATATATCAAATATAAAATCATTTCTTCCAGTAGAAGCTGAGATATCTGTTACGAAAGTGTGAATGGATGGACAAACGGACAGACATGATCAAGTTTTTTTCTTTCTTTCAACAGCTATTGTTATCTTAATCGTTATCGTAATTAGAATTAATCATTATGAATAGAAGAATGAAATTTCCGGAGAAGACGTTTTCAAACTTCAATTACTCGTCGAAAGCTATAAATAGCCTAATCACACAATCAGCATGTGTTTGCCTTGATCTGTTACCGCACGTTAAACGAATGTTGACAGAAATATATGCTGGGAACCAGTACTTCATACAATAATTTTCAAAATCACGATTATTTATTTATAAAACTGAAAGATTAAAACGGTATTTTCTATAATAAGTAATTTTAAATATTTAATTATAAATAAGAAATAAACCCAAATAAACCAAAACCAGAGGCTCTCAAGAGCCTGTATCGTTCACCTGGTAATAAAAAAAAACAATTGGTCCTATGTAAAAACTATGTCCTGCAGTGGTAGTCATCTTGGAATTACGATCAACATAAAAAACACAAAGTTTGTAAAGGACCTTCCAATGATTGATGCACAGTTTAAGTTCAATCAGTGCAATAGCTTCAGAGAAGAATATATTTCTGTATTTTCCCCATATGGTTCTGTGTTTATACTATGACCTGTGGTGGCAGCCATCTTGGATTTCCGATCGGCATAAAAAACAGAGGACCTTACAATGATCATTCCTGGGCAGTTTGGTTTCAACTGTCCAAGTGGTTTCAGAGAAGAAGCATTTTGAAACATTTTTCCCATAGGGTCCAATGTTAAACTAAGTCCTGCCATAGCCGCCATTTTGAATTTCATATCAGAACAAAAAACGTACAGTTTGTAGAGGACCATCCAATGAACATTCATGTACAGTTTGGCTTTAATAATATTTGTAGTTTCTGAGAAGAAGGCATTTGAACATTTTCCCATAGGGTTCAATGTTAATCTATGTCCTGCGGTGGTGGCCATCTTGGATTTCCGATCGGCATAAAAAACACACACCTTGTAGAGGACCTTCCAATGATCATTCCTGGGCAGTTTGGTTTCAATTATCCAAGTGGTTTCAGAGAAGAAGCGTTTTGAAACATTTTTCCCATAGGGTCCAATGTTAAACTAAGTCCTGCCGTAGCCGCCATTTTGAATTTCATACCGGAACAAAAAACGTACAGTTTGTAGAGGACCATCTAATGAACATTCTTGCATAGTTTGGCTTTAATCATATTTGTAGTTTCTGAGAAGAAGGCATTTGAATATTTTCTCATAGGGTCCAATGTTAATCTATGTATTGCGGTGGTGGCCATCTTGGATTTCCGATCGGCATAAAAAACAGAAACTTTGTAGAGGACCTTCCAATGATCATTCCTGGGCAGTTTGGTTTCAACTGTCCAAGTGGTTTCAGAGAAGAAGCATTTTGAAACACTTTTCCCATAGGGTCCAATGTTAAACTAAGTCCTGCCGTAGCCGCCATTTTGAATTTCATATCAGAACAAAAAACCTTAAGGTTGTAGAGGACCATCCAATGAACATTCATGTATAGTTTGGCTTTATTCATATTTGTAGTTTCTGAGAAGAAGGCATTTGAACATTTTCCCATAGGGTCCATGTTAATCTATGTCTTGCGGTGGTGGCCATCTTAAATTTTCGATCGGCATAAAAAAACAGAAACTTTGTAGAGGACCTTCCAATGATCATTCCTGGGCAGTTTGGTTTCAATTATCCAAGTGGTTTCAGAGAAGAAGCGTTTTGAAACATTTTTCCCATAGGGTCCAATGTTAAACTTAGTCCTGCCGTAGCCGCCATTTTGAATTTCTTATCGGAACAAAAAACGTAAAGTTTGTAGAGGACCATCCAATGAACATTCATGTACAGTTTGGCTTTAATAATATTTGTAGTTTCTGAGAAGAAGGCATTTGAACATTTTCCCATAGGGTCCAATGTTAATCTATGTATTGCGGTGGTGGCCATCTTGGATTTCCGATCGGCATAAAAAACATAAAATTTGTAGAGAACCTTCCATTGATCATTCCTGGGCAGTTTGGTTTCATCTGTCCAAGTGGTTTCAGAGAAGACGCGTTTTGAAACATTTCCCCCATAGGGTCCAATGTTAAACTAAGTCCTGCCGTAGCCGCCATTTTGAATTTCATATCGGAACAAAAAACGTACAGTTTGTAGAGGACCATCCAATGAACATTCATGTACAGTTTGGCTTTAATCATATTTGCAGTTTCTGAGAAGAAGGCATTTGAACATTTTCCCATAGGGTCCAATGTTAATCTATGTCCTGCGGTGGTGGCCATCTTGGATTTCCGATCGGCATAAAAAACACACACCTTGTAGAGAACCTTCCAATGATCATTCCTGGGCAGTTTGGTTTCAATTATCCAAGTGGTTTCAGAGAAGAAGCGTTTTGAAACATTTTTCCCATAGGGTCCAATGTTAAACTAAGTCCTGCCGTAGCCGCCATTTTGAATTTCATACCGGAACAAAAAACGTACAGTTTGTAGAGGACCATCCAATGAACATTCATGTACAGTTTGGCTTTAATCATATTTGTAGTTTCTGAGAAGAAGGCATTTGAACATTTTCCCATAGGGTCCAATGTTAATCTATGTCCTGCGGTGGTGGCCATCTTGGATTTCCGATCGGCATAAAAAACAGAAACTTTGTAGAGGACCTTCCAATGATCATTCCTGGGCAGTTTGGTTTCAACTGTCCAAGTGGTTTCAGAGAAGAAGCATTTTGAAACATTTTCCCCATAGGGTCCAATGTTAAACTAAGTCCTGCCGTAGCCGCCATTTTGAATTTCATATCGGAACAAAAAACCTTAAGATTGTAGAGGACCATCCAATGAACATTCATGTACAGTTTGGCTTTAATAATATTTGTAGTTTCTGAGAAGAAGGCATTTGAACATTTTCCCATAGGGTCCAATGTTAATCTATGTCCTGCGATGGCGGCCATCTTGGATTTCCGATCGGCATAAAAAACAGTAACTTGGTAAAGGACATTCCAATGATCATTCCTTTACAGTTTGGGTTCAGTCAGTTCATTAGTTTCAGAGAAGAAGATCTTTGAAATTTCAGCCAATCAGAGCATATTATTGGCCCTGCCAGCCATATTGAATATTCGACTGGAACGAAAAACAGTAACTTTGTAGAGGACCATCCAAGGAACATTCCTGCTAAGTTCGGTTCCAATCGACCAAGTGGTTTCGGAGAAGAAGCTTGAAATGTGAAAAGTTTACAGACGACAGACGACGGACGCCAAGTGATGGCAATAGTTCACCTGGACCTTTGGTCCAGGTGAACTAACAACAATAATAAATCATCACGTGAACAACTTACCTGTAAAAAAAAATGGTGGTCTTACACAATAACGCTAATCGTGACTTCATTTAATATGAAAAATCTATTATTATGAACTAGTAACAGGTATGGACTTTGGGAGTGAGATGTTGTCAGTAGATCATGCAAATATCAACTAGAGGGTTATTGGCAACAATCGCTGCATCAGCTGGGCAAAACGGAAATTTTGTCAAAGTCGGGACTGTGTATTTTTATTTATTATCTAACTTCCGGTTTGATAATAATCTTCTAATAGTCGTTATATGAAGGATTTTTACCCAAAGAACACGGTCGTTAGTCGCGTTAGACAGTGGGTCGTTATATAAAGGTCGAATGCACGGGAAAACGCTGGGGAGGAATAAATAAGGTCGGTTAACAAAGGAAGTCGTTATATAGAGGGGGTCGCTAAGACAAGTTTGACTGTATGTCTTCTGTGCTAATAATAAACTAGAGGCTCAGGTGAGCCTGTATCGCTCACCTGACATAAATAAGCCCTCTTAAGAATGTCTGCATGCCGAATACATCTAAGTTTTACTATTCAAATCCCATAGGGTTCTACAATGTATGCTAAAACTATATCTGCTCATGGCAGCCAGCTTGGATGGAGGTCGTGGTCACTGGACACAATTTTGAAAGTATACTACTCAAGGACCATCCATGCCATGTTTGCTTTAAATTGCTGACTGGTTTCAGGAGAAGACTTTTAAACAATTTTCCCATAGGTCCTATATTAAAACTATGTCCGCTGACGGTGGCCATTTTGGACCGAGATCGGGGTCACTGAACACATTTTTGGCAGTTGACCACCTAAGGACCATCGATGACATGTTTGCTATATTGGCTGACTGGTTTCAGAGGAGAAGATTTAAAAAAAAAAATTCCCCATAAGGTCCTATATTAAAACTATGTCTGCTGAAGGTGGCCATCTTGGATGGAGGTCAGGGTCACCAGACACAATTTTGAAAATTGACCACTTAAGGACCATCCATGCCAAGTTTGCTTTAAATTGGCTTACTGGTTTCAGAGGAGAAGATTTGTAAACATATTTCCCATAGGGTCCTATGTTAAAACTATGTCTGCTGATGGTGGCCATCTTGGATGGAGGTCTGGGTCACTGGATATAATTTTGAAAGTTGACCATTTAAGGACCATTCATGCCATGTTTGCTTTAAATAGGCTTACTGGTTTCAGAGGAAAACAAATTTAAACATTTTTCCCATAGGGTTCAATGTCAAAACTATGTCCGCTGACGGCGGCCATCTTGGATGGAGGTCGGGGTCACAGGGCATAATTTTGAAAGTTGACCACCTAAGGACCATTCATGCCATGTTTGTTTTAAATTGACTTACTGGTTTCAGAGGAGAAGACTTTTAAAGATTTTTTCCATAGGGCCCTATGTTAAAACTAAGTCGAGTCATGGTGGCCATCTTGAATTTCCGATCGGCAAACGATTCACAAGTTCAGTACAGGACCACCCAATGAACATTCCTGCAAAGTCACAATTCAATTGGCTTGGTGGTTTCTGACAAGAAGATTTTTAAAATTTCAGCGTATCAGAACACATTATTGGCCCTGGCAGCCATGTTGAATTTCCGATCAACACCAAAAACACAAATCTGGTAGAGGACCATCCAATGAAGATTTCTGGCAGTTTGGTTGAAATCTGATCAGTGGTTTCAGAGAAGAAGAGTTAAATGTCAAAAGCTAACGGACGGACGACGAACGCTTACCCATGACAAAAGCTCACATGGCCTATGTCCAGGTGAGCTAAAAATGTTTAAAATAAAGTGTTTTATTTAAATGGAGTAGAAAAATGTCCAATGAAAAACTTCACTGCAAACTTTATATTTAAATGGCAAACGTGAATTTTTTAAGTGTTTTTTTTTTTTTTTTTTTTAGAAAAATCCCATTTCTGAATTTGATTAATTATGTAAATCATTCAGCAACATACCTTGCTCTTTCAATTTTCTGCAGTTTGACAAAGCAATGCCCCATTCCAAGTCTTACTGAGGCAGGACAACTGGGATTTGTCCTAAGGGCCTTTTTATAATAGGCAAGGGCTCCCCGATAGTCCTTTTTATTAAAGGCAATACATGCCTTTCCCAGAAGAGATGGAATATTGTTGTTGGCCTGAAACAAAAGAACAATGTTAAATAGATGGATTGAAAAACAAGAAAATTTATTATACAGGTACTGGTATTTCAAATCTACATATTCAAAAATGTTTGTTAATGTAATATAAATTAAAAACAAAATGGTAGAATGTGTCCATAGGAAACAGATGTCCTTACTTCCAGCTAAAATTAACAGGGGCATAACTCCATAACAGAAAAAGCAGTAAATAGGCCTTTTTATGCTCTCTGACCTTTTGCATAAATTTCAAATGGAACTAAATTTATTGAGCAGAAACCAAATGTGGGATGTCCAGATGTACATACTGACACGAGTAAGACTTAATACTGACACGAGTAAGACTTAATACTGACACGAGTAAGACTTAATACTGACACGAGTAAGACTTAATACTGACCCAAGTAAGACTTAATACTGACACGAGTAAGACTTAATACTGACACAAGTAAGACTTAATACTGACACGAGTAAGACTTAATACTGACACAAGTAAGACTTAATACTGACACAAGTAAGACTTAATACTGACATGAGTAAGACTTAATACTGACACAAGTAAGACTTAATACTGACACGAGTAAGACTTAATACTGACACGAGTAAGACTTAATACTGACACGAGTAAGACTTAATACTGACACAAGTAAGACTTAATACTGACATGAGTAAGATTTAATACTGACACAAGTAAGACTTAATACTGACACAAGACTTAATACTGACACAAGTAAGACTTAATACTGACACGAGTAAGACTTAATACTGACACAAGTAAGACTTAATACTGACATGAGTAAGACTTAATACTGACACGAGTAAGACTTAATACTGACACAAGTAAGACTTAATACTGACATGAGTAAGACTTAATACTGACACAAGTAAGACTTAATACTGACACGAGTAAGACTTAATACTGACACGAGTAAGACTTAATACTGACACGAGTAAGACTTAATACTGACACGAGTAAGACTTAATACTGACACGAGTAAGATTTAATACTGACACGAGTAAGACTTAATACTGACACAAGTAAGACTTAATACTGACACGAGTAAGACTTAATACTGACACGAGTAAGACTTAATACTGACACGAGTAAGACTTAATACTGACACGAGTAAGACTTAATACTGACATGAGTAAGACTTAATACTGACACAAGTAAGACTTAATACTGACACAAGTAAGACTTAATACTGACACAAGACTTAATACTGACACGAGTAAGACTTAATACTGACACGAGTAAGACTTAATACTGACACAAGTAAGACTTAATACTGACACGAGTAAGACTTAATACTGACACAAGTAAGACTTAATACTGACACAAGTAAGACTTAATACTGACATGAGTAAGACTTAATACTGACATGAGTAAGACTTAATACTGACATGAGTAACTTAATACTGACACGAGTAAGACTTAATACTGACACGAGTAAGACTTAATACTGACACAAGTAAGACTTAATACTGACACGAGTAAGACTTAATACTGACACAAGTAAGACTTAATACTGACACGAGTAAGACTTAATACTGACACAAGTAAGACTTAATACTGACACGAGTAAGACTTAATACTGACACGAGTAAGACTTAATACGGACACGAGTAAGACTTAATACTGACACGAGTAAGACTTAATACTGACCCAAGTAAAACTTAATACTGACACGAGTAAGACTTAATACTGACACGAGTAAGACTTAATACTGACACAAGTAAGACTTAATACTGACACAAGTAAGACTTAATACTGACATGAGTAAGACTTAATACTGATACGAGTAAGACTTAATACTGACACGAGTAAGACTTAATACTGACACGAGTAAGACTTAATACTGACACGAGTAAGACTTAATACTGACATGAGTAAGACTTAATACTGACACGAGTAAGACTTAATACTGACACAAGTAAGACTTAATACTGACACAAGACTTAATACTGACACAAGTAAGACTTAATACTGACACGAGTAAGACTTAATACTGACACAAGTAAGACTTAATACTGACATGAGTAAGACTTAATACTGACACAGGTAAGACTTAATACTGACATGAGTAAGACTTAATACTGACACAAGTAAGACTTAATACTGACACGAGTAAGACTTAATACTGACACGAGTAAGACTTAATACTGACACAAGTAAGACTTAATACTGACACGAGTAAGACTTAATACTGACACGAGTAAGATTTAATACTGACACGAGTAAGACTTAATACTGACACAAGTAAGACTTAATACTGACACGAGTAAGACTTAATACTGACACGAGTAAGACTTAATACTGACACAAGACTTAATACTGACATGAGTAAGACTTAATACTGACACAAGTAAGACTTAATACTGACACGAGTAAGACTTAATACTGACACAAGTAAGACTTAATACTGACACAAGTAAGACTTAATACTGACATGAGTAAGACTTAATACTGACACAAGTAAGACTTAATACTGACACGAGTAAGACTTAATACTGACACGAGTAA
Source organism: Bathymodiolus septemdierum (assembly GCA_963383655.1). Lineage (NCBI taxonomy): Eukaryota > Metazoa > Mollusca > Bivalvia > Mytilida > Modiolidae > Bathymodiolus > Bathymodiolus septemdierum. The sequence continues at coordinate 579,475 of OY726526.1, forward strand.
GACTTAATAATACCTTTGATATAGTGTAGACACACATATATTTTGTAATAAACACTAGAGGCTCAGGTGAGCCTGTATCGCTCACCTGACAAAAATAAGTCCTCTTAAGAATGTCTGCATATGGTCCTATGTTAAATCTATGTCTGCTGACGGTGGCCATCTCCGATGGAGGTCGGGGTCACAGGACATAATTTTGAAAGTTGACCACCTAAGGACCATTCAAGCCATGTCTGCTTTATATTGACTTACTGGTTTCAGAGGAGAAGACTTTTAAAGATTTTTTCCATAGGGTCCTATGTTAAAATTGGCCATCTTGAATTTCCGATCAGCAAACGATTCACAAGTTTAGTACAGGACCACCCAATGATCATTCCTGCAAAGTCACAATTCAATTGGCTTAGTGATTTCTAACAAGAAGATTTTTTAAATTTCGACCAATCAGAACACATTATGGGTGCTGGCAGCAATGTTGGATTTCCGATCAGCGCCAAAAACAAAAATCTTGTATATGACCATCCAATGAACATTTTTGCCAAGTTTGGTTCAAATCTGTTTTGTGGTTTCAGAAAAAAAGATGAAAATGTGAAATTCCCATAGGGTCCAATGTTAAACTAAGTCGAGTCATGGTGGCCATCTTGAATTTCCGATCGGCAAACGATTCACAAGTTTAGTACAGGACCACCCAATGATCATTCCTGCAAAGTGACAATTCAATTGGCTTGGTAGTTCCTGACAAGAAGATTTTTAAAATTTCAGCCAATCAGAACACGTTATTGGCCCTGGCAGCCCTGTTCAGCGGATTCAGAGAAGAAGATTTAAATGTGAAAAGCTAACAGACGGACGGACGGACGACGGACGCTTACCCATGACAAAAACTCACATGGCCTATGGCCAGGTGAGCTAACAAGCACTTAAATTTTGCTAATTGTCATATTTGTGGTCTGCTTCATGTTTATTCAATTTGCTCCATAAACATTTAATGCTATATACATGTACAATATAATGTTGTGAGCCCACTGTATTTGGTTTCTTCACCAATAATATGTACCTGTCCTAACACAAAGTTAAACTGGGCATCAGCTTGATCCATCTTATCTCCCTCTAACAAACAAAAGTATGCTCTTCCCAGCAAGTGGTTCTGAAAATAGATATATTTCTTAAATTATATTAATTCTAACGAATTTACATGCAACATGCTTCCTGGTTATTAATAGCAGTTATCAGTCTCCGGCAAACTTCGGAAAAGCAGCCGACTTATAATTAGGTGTGTTAATGGCGATTTCACCAACAGACATTCAAATTTTTTTCACTAATTACGACATTATAACCTATTTTTTAAACCTGGCTTCTTGTTCAGAACATTTTATTAGTATAAAACATCGAATATTGGCAACTTTTAATATATACAAAACTAGAGGCTTAGCACTGAGCTGAGCCTGTGTCGCTCACCTTTCATTCTGCTTTGAACAAACTGAATACAGAACCTTCCATTGGTTCTTTCCACCATAATTCGGCTCATTTTGGCAAAGCAGTTTCAGAAAAGATTTTTAGAAATCAACCTATCTAAAACAAGAATTGCCTGTGCCCTGTGGCAGCCATGTTTGTTAATGGATCAAAACGAAATGAGCAAATTTTATAGAGAACCTTCCATATATGCTTCTTACCAAGTTTCATATCATTTGGCCAAGCGGTTTCAGAGGAAACGCTGTTTTAGAAATGGACCAATAAGAAACAAGAATTACCTATGACAGCCATGTTTGTTAACGGATCAAAACGGAATGAGCAATTCCCATAGAGGACCTTCCATAGATGCTTCCTACCACGTTTCGGTCCATTTAGCCAAGCTGTTTCAGAGTAGAAGATTTTAAGAAATCGAACAATCAGAAACAAGAATTGCCTGTGGTGGCCATGTTTGTTAATGGATCAGAACAAAATGAGCAATCTTTATAGAGAATCTTCCATAGATGCTTCCTACCAAGCTTCGGTTCATTTGGCAAAGCGGTTTCAGAGAAGATTTTTTAGAAATCAACCAATCAGAAACAAGAATTGTCTGTGGCGGCCATGTTTGTTAATGGATCAGGACGAAATGAGCAATCGTAACAGAGGACTTTCCATAGATGCTTCCTACCAAGTTTCAGTTCATTTGGCCAAATGGTTTCAGAAGAGAAGAATCTAAAAAATCAGCCAATCAGAAACAAGAATCGCCTGTGGTGGTCATGTTTGTAAACGGATCGGGACGGAATGAGCAATCTTTATGGTGGACCTTCCATAGATGCTTCCTACCAAGTTTCGGATCATTTGGCCAAGCAGTTTCAGAGGAGAAGATTTTTAGAAATCAACCATCAGAAACAAGAATTCCCTGTGGCGGCCATGTTTGTAAATGGATCAGGATGAAATGAGCACTCTTTATAGAGAACTGCCTATAGATGCTTCCTACCAAGTTTCGGTTCATTTGGCAAAGCGGTTTCAGAGGAGAAGATTTTGTAGAAATCAGAAACAAGAATTGTCTGTGGTGGCCATGCTTGTTTATGGATCGGGACAAAATGAGCAATCTTTATAGAGGACCTTCCATAGATGTTTCCTACCAAATTTCAGTTCATTTGGCCAAACGGTTTCAGAAGAGAAGAATCTAAAAAATCAGTCAATCAGAAACAAGAATCGCCTGTGGTGGCCATGTTTGTTAACGGATCGGGACGGAATGAGCAATTTTATAGAGGACCTTCCATAGATGCTTCCTACCAAGTTTCATATCATTTGGCCAAGAGGTTTCAGAAGAAAAGCTGTTTTAGAAATTGACCAATAAGAAACAAGAATTGCCTATGACGGCCATGTTTGTAAATGGATCGGGACAAAATGAGCACTTTTTTTAGAGGACCGCCCACAGATGCTTCCTACCAAGTTTCGGTTCATTTGGCAAAGCGGTTTCTGAGGAGAAGATTTTTTAGAAATCAGAAACAAGAATTGTCTGTGGTGGCCATGTTTGTTAATGGATCGGGACGAAATGAGCAATCGTAACAGAGGATGTTCCATAGATGCTTCCTACTAAGTTTCAGTTCATTTGGCCAAACGGTTTCAGAAGAGAAGAATCTAAAAAATCAGCCAATCAGAAACAAGAATTGCCTGTGGCGGTCATATTTGTTAACGGATCGGGAAGGAATGAGCAATATTTATAGAGGACCTTCCATATATGCTTCTTACCAAGTTTCATATCATTTGGCCGAGTGGTTTCAGAGGAAAAGCTGTTTTAGAAATCGACCAATAAGAAACAAGAATTGCCTATGACGGCCATGTTTGTTAACGGATCAAAACGGAATGAGCAATTCCCATAGAGGACCTTCCATAGATGCTTCCTACCACATTTCGGTCCATTCGGCCAAGCTGTTTCAGAGTAGAAGATTTTTAGAAATCGACCAATCAGAAACAAGAATTGCCTGTGGTGGCCATGTTTGTTAATGGATCGGAACAAAATGAGGAATCTTTATAGAGAACCTTTCATAGATGCTTCCTACCAAGCTTCGGTTCATTTGGCAAAGCGGTTTCAGAGGAGAAGATTTTTTAGAAATCAGAAACAAGAATTGTCTGTGGTGGCCATGTTTGTTAATGGATCGGGACGAAATGAGCAATCGTAACAGAGGACGTTCCATAGATACTCCCTACTAAGTTTCAGTTCATTTGGCCAAACGGTTTCAGAAGAGAAGAATAAAAAAAATCAGCCAATCAGAAACAAGAATTGCCTATGACGGCCATATTTGTTAACAGATCAAAACGGAATGAGCAATTCCCATAGAGGACCTTCCATAGATGCTTCCTACCACATTTCGGTCCATTCGGCCAAGCTGTTTCAGAGTAGAAGATTTTTAGAAATCAACCAATCAGAAACAAGAATTGTCTGTGGCGACCGTGTTTGTTAATGGATCGGGACGAAATGAGCAATCGTAACAGAGGACTTTCCATAGATGCTTCCTACCAAGTTTCGGATTATTTGGCCAAGCGATTTCAGAGGAGGAGATTTTTAAAAATCAACCAATCAGAAACAAGAATTCCCTGTGGTGGCCATGTTTGTAAATGGACCGGGACAATATGAGCACTCTTTACAGAGGACCTTCCATAGATGCTTCCTACCAAGTTTCGGTTCATTTGGCCAAGCAGTTTCACTGGAGAAGATTTAAAAAAATCTGTATAGAGATAACTGCATTTTGAATACAGATATCTATATTTAAACAAGAGTTATCTTTCTTTAACAAAGAAGATATTTTAGAAATCAACCAATCAGAAACAAGAATTGCCTGTGGTGGCCATGTTTGTTAACCAATCGGGACAAAATGACAAATCTTTATAGAGGACCTTCCATAGATGCTTCCTACCAAGTTTCGGTTCATTTGGACAAGCGGTTTCATAGGAGAAGATTTTCAAAAATCGGCCTATCAGAAACAAGAATTGCCTGTGGCGGCCATGTTTGTTAACGGATCGGGACGGAATGAGCAATATTTATAGAGGACCTTCCATATATGCTTCTTACCAAGTTTCATATCATTTGGCCGAGTGGTTTCAGAGGAAAAGCTGTTTTAGAAATCGACCAATAAGAAACAAGAATTGCCTATGACGGCCATGTTTGTTAACGGATCAAAACGGAATGAGCAATTCCCATAGAGGACCTTCCATAGATGCTTCCTACCACATTTCGGTCCATTCGGCCAAGCTGTTTCAGAGTAGAAGATTTTTAGAAATCGACCAATCAGAAACAAGAATTGCCTGTGGTGGCCATGTTTGTTAATGGATCGGAACAAAATGAGGAATCTTTATAGAGAACCTTCCATAGATGCTTCCTACCAAGCTTCGGTTCATTTGGCAAAGCGGTTTCAGAGGAGAAGATTTTTTAGAAATCAGAAACAAGAATTATCTGTGGTGGCCATGTTTGTTAATGGATCGGGACGAAATGAGCAATCGTAACAGAGGACGTTCCATAGATACTCCCTACTAAGTTTCAGTTCATTTGGCCAAACGGTTTCAGAAGAGAAGAATAAAAAAAATCAGCCAATCAGAAACAAGAATTGCCTATGACGGCCATATTTGTTAACGGATCAAAACGGAATGAGCAATTCCCATAGAGGACCTTCCATAGATGCTTCCTACCACATTTCGGTCCATTCGGCCAAGCTGTTTCAGAGTAGAAGATTTTTAGAAATCAACCAATCAGAAACAAGAATTGTCTGTGGCGACCGTGTTTGTTAATGGATCGGGACGAAATGAGCAATCTATACAGAGGACCTTCCATAGATGCTTCCTACCAAGTTTCGGTTCATTTGGCCAGGCAGTTTCACTGGAGAAGATTTAAAAAAATCGGTATAGAGATAACTGCATTTTGAATACAGATATCTATATTTAAACAAGAGTTATCTTTCTTTAACAAAGAAGATATTTTAGAAATCAACCAATCAGAAACAAGAATTGCCTGTGGTGGCCATGTTTGTTAACCAATCGGGACAAAATGACAAATCTTTATAGAGGACCTTCCATAGATGCTTCCTACCAAGTTTCGGTTCATTTGGACAAGCGGTTTCATAGGAGAAGATTTTCAAAAATCGGCCTATCAGAAACAAGAATTGCCTGTGGCGGCCATGTTTGTTAATGGATCGGGACGAAATGAGCAATCTTTATAGAGGACCTTCCATAGATGTTTCCTACCAAATTTCAATTCATTTGGGAAAGCGGTTTCAGAGAAGATTTTTCTAGAAATCAACCAATCAGAAATAAGAATGGCCTGTGGCAGCCATGTTTGTTAACAGATCGGAACTAAATGAAACTGCACACGTTGTCGTGCTGTGATACCCCCACTCGCTCTACATAAGTTGATGTGTAGCAAAGTATTAGATTATAGTGGGACTTAACGTGGTGGAGAGGCATAAAGGAATGTAAAGAGTGTTGGAATCAAGAGATGTGTATCCTCCCAGGGCAGTTGGCTAGTAAATATTTGGAATGATGAATAATGATGTATTACAGAGTATTAGATATAAATATTATACATAGTTAATTAAGGAAATAATTTATAGCAGCAGCTCGTAAGGGAACATGAAAAGGGCTATAACTCTCGCAAAAATCAACCATCCGTGAAATCGGTATAATATGTGCATGCTCAGATCATGGCCAATCAAGATACCAAATATGAATAAAATGTGACAAAAGACAAATATTACTAGTTGCGTACAGAAGATGTGCGAATGGACGTATGGTCAAACAAACATGAAAAGGGCTATAACTCTCGCAAAAATCACCCATCCGTGAAATCGGTATAATATGCGCATGCTCAGATCATGGCCAACCAAGATACCAAATATGAATAAAATGCGACAAAAGACAAATGACTAGTTGCGTACACAAGATGTGCGAACGAACATATGGTCAAACAAACATGAAAAGGGCTATAACTCTCGCAAAAATCAACCATCCGTGAAATCGGTATAATGTGCACATGCTCAGATCATGTCCAACCAAGATACCAAATATGAATAAAATGCGACAAAAGAAAAATGACTAGTTGCGTACACAAGATGTGCTGACGGATGTATGGTCAAACAAACATGAAAAGGGCTATAACTCTCGCAAAAATCAACCATCCGTGAAATCGGTATGATATGCACATGCTCAGATCATGGCCAACCAAGATACCAAATATGAATAAAATGCGACAAAAGACAAATGACTAGTTGCGTACACAAGATGTGCTGACGGATGTATGGTCAAACAAACATGAAAAGGGCTATAACTCTCACAAAAATCAACCATCCGTGAAATTGGTATAATATGCGCATGCTCAGATCATGGCCAACCGAGATACCAAATATGAACAAGGGCAACGCAAAGCGTGGCGTATCCCCTCGCCTAAAAATTAAACCCTGTGACCTTGATCTTTGACCTTGAAAATCAATAGGGTTCCAGATTCTCTCAAGGTCTAAGTATGTACCAAGTTTGGTCAAAATCCATTGAAGGATGTTGATTCTAGAGTGTTCACAAGGATGTTATGCAATACAAATTTGACCCCTTGACCTTTGACCTTGAAAATCAATAGGGTTCCAGACTCTCCTAAGGACTATGTATGTACCAAGTTTGGTAAAAATCCATTGAAGGATGTTGATTCTAGAGTGTTCACAAGGATGTTACGCGATAAAAATTTGACCCAGTGACATTGACCTTTGACCTTAAAAATCAATAGAGTTCCAGACTCTCCTAAGGACTAAGTATGTACCAAGTTTGGTCAAAATCCATTGAAGGATGTTGATTCTAGAGTGTTCACAAGGATGTTACACGGTAAAAAATTTACCCAGTGATCTTGACCTATGACCTTGAAAATCAATAGGGTTCCAGACTCTCCTAAGGACTAAGTATGTACCAAGTTTAGTCAAAATCCATTGAAGAATGTTGATTCTAGAGTGTTCACAAGGATGTTACACGGTAAAAAATTTACCAAGTGACTTTGACCTTTGACCTATGACCTTGAAAATCAATAGGGTTCCAGACTCTCCTAAGGACTAAGTATGTACCAAGTTTAGTCAAAATCCATTGAAGAATGTTGATTCTAGAGTGTTCACAAGGATGTTATGCGGTAAAAATTTGACTCGGTGACCTTGACCTTTGACCTTGAAAATCAATAGGGTTCCAGACTCTCTAAAGGACTAAATATGTACCAAGTTTGGTCAAAATCCATTGAAGGATGTTGATCCTAGAGTGTTCACAAGGATGTGACGGACGGACGGACGGAAGGAAGCATTACTATATCCCTTCGCAACTTCGTTGGCGAGGGGATAATAAAATCCAACAAAAGACAAATGACTAGTTACGTACACAAGGTTTAGGGATGAATGAACGGACGGATGGACAAGGGTATTCCAGTATACCCACCACTCTGCTAGTGGGGGTATAATGAGCAATCTTGATAGAGGACCTTCCAAGGATGATTCCTACCAAGATTTGATTCATTTGGCCTGGCGGTTTCAGAGGAGAAGATTTTTTTAGAAATCAACCAATCAGAAACAAGAATGGCCTATGGTGGCCATGTTTGTTAACGGATCAGGACGAAATGAGCAATCTTTATAGAGGACCTTCCATAGATGCTTCCTACAAAGTTTCGGTTCATTTGGCCAAGCAGTTTCAGAGGAGAAGATTTTTTTAAATCGGCCAATCAGAAACAAGAATTGCCTGTGGCGGCCATGTTTGTTAATGGATCGGGACAAAATGAGCAATCTTTATCAAGGACCTTCCATAGATGCTTCCTACCTAAGTTTCAGTTCATTTGGCTGAGGGGTTTCAGAGGAGAAGATTAAAATGTGAAAAGTTAACGGACAACGGATGACAAGTCATGGCAAGGTGAGCTAAAAATTCAATTCTGACAGACTGTATGCCTTTAAGGATATAACAATACACTTAATGTATGAGAAATGTTGAAAAATCAAGACTAGAGGGCTCCCAGGAGTCTGTATAGCTCACCTGGGTATAATAACAACATCAGTCCAGTCATTCAGAAGGATCGTCGGACAGTGGCAAAAGTCCGACAAAAATTGTCTTGGACCGATAAAACAATCTTAATCGTTTGACCAATTGACCGGTTAACATATGCCAGGAAGTATTTTATTTTTGGCAAGTTTTCAAACAATTGTCAATTCAAAATATTTGATCATTGCTCTCATTGTAAGTTCAGCTTGAGTACGTGGAAAATCCCATTTCTATTTTTAAAATATTGATATGGGGACTTCAGTAATTGTCGAAAGGGCATTTTAAATCCTTATCTTTACTACGCTTTTAATAACGAATCGTGCATGGCTAAATTTCAAGCAATAATTTGTCACCGATCTTTTGTTGAAATCAAAATGTTGGGGCTCCGATATGTAGTCTGAAAAGAAAAACCACGGAAAGTGACGACAAGCGGGAGAAAACGAAGAAGTATGAAGAAAATAGAAAGGCACCTAAATTTAACGTGAAGTGGTTGACCAATCACGAATGGCTGGATTACGATGAGAGCAACGACATCATGACATGCAAAATATGGCAAAGATGATGATGATGATGATCTTTGTGAAGATTGGCGTGATGAAGTTGAAAATTGCTTGTATATATGAATATACAAGAGAAAAACAATTTGGGCAGGGGTGCCCCCTTTAATGTAAGTTATCAACATTGCTGTAAAAAAACATAAATGTCAACGATTCTCAAAATTTTGCTTTTGCTACTTCACATTTTGTAATAGAGTTGCTTCTCTTTGATTATTTGAGTAACCAAAAGCAGTGAGTCAACAAAAAAAATGCATTTCAAGAGGAATAACTCTTCACACAGTTGTCACACATTTTCAACTGTGGGAATTTTTTTGCAGATCTTGACATGCTGAACATTTTCCCTCTATCTCTAATAATTTTGAGATATAAGATGAAAGTATTAAAATTTAGAACATGTTGATGAAAAAAGGGCAATAAATCCAAAATGGGTAATGGGATTTACTTCAAAATTGCGGGGTAGGTAGATCTTGACATGCTACAATTTTTTGCAATTTAAACTTAATCTTTATCTCTTATAGTTTTTGAAATATAAGACGAAAAGTATTCAAATTAAAAACATTTGATGAAAAAGGGCAATAACTCCAAGATGGGTAATCAGATTTACTTCAAAATTGCACGGTATGTAGATCTTGCAGGGTTGGCAAAAAAGCGGGAAATACTCATATTTCCCAGGACGGCGGGAAATACTGGGAAATAAGATTGATTCTTAATTTGCAAATATAATGGTACAGGAAACTTCTAAATTGATATTTATGTTTTGCATGTATATGTATGGCCAAAATTGCATATAAAAAATCTTTAATGGATACTAATATAACTATATTGGCCTTACAGAAAAGAAAAAAAAATAATGGATAGTGTTAATGTACAGATATATAAAATTGATATTTGTTAAAAAAATATTGATTTTGATAGAATTGTTAAAAAAATATTGATTTTGATAGAAATATTAAGAAAATTATTCTTTACTTGTAATCCTCACTTTGTACCTCCTTTGTTTTATATATAATAGTGATTAAAACCATATTCTGACCTGCTTTTGACATGTTTATTGTTTGTCTTTACAAACTGGACTTATTGATTTCTAAGTGTTATTGAAGATGTGTTAATTAGTTTGTAAAAACCAATTCAAAAAGTTAGTCATTATTATACTATAGCATAAAGGAAATGCCCTTAGGATATAATATTACATGTACATGTATACAACCTGGCAAAACAATCAGCTATTGTTAGAAACGCCATCATGTTCGGCTGCTATTGAGAGAATCTTCTCTAACTTTGGCATGATTCAGTCAAAATTAAGAAATAGACTTGGTCTTGTTAAAGCAGGAAAGCTTGTTTTTTGCTACAGAATGTTAAGGGGGAAAGATGAAATAGGTTGGTGAACTCTGAAACTGTATGATTGAACTGAAAAGTGTAGATATAAAATTGTGGTGACAGTTTTAACATGTTTTTAATAAAAATCTTTTGTATAAATATTATGTTTATATGAAGATTACAATTTCAAAAGTTGCCTGAAGTCCTTCTTAATGGTCCTACACCTAGGTTGTATACCCATATTTATTAAACTGATGTAATTTTCAACACTGTGTGTTAAAATGTTAAGTTTTTAGCAACTTTGAAGAAATTAATCACATCTAAAAATCATATTTCCCAGTATTTCCCACTTGAGCTAAAATTTACAGTATTTCCCGGTAATTACCATTGGGAATTCCCGCCACTGGTATTTCCCGGCCAACCCTGAGATCTTGACATGCTGAACATTTTTGCAATTTAAACTTAACCTTTATCTCTTATAGTTTTTGAAATATGAGACGAAAAGTATTAAAATTTTATAAATGTGATGAAAAAAGGGCAATAACTCCAAGATGGGTAATCAGATTTACTTCAAAATTGCAGGGTAGGTAGATCTTGACATACTGAACATGTTTAATGTTTAAACTTAACATCTACCTCTTATAGATTTTGAAATAAAGGATGAAAACTATTAAAATTTTGAAAATTTGATGAAAAAGGGCAATAACTCCAAAATGGGGAATGGGATTTACTTCAAAATTGCAGGGTGGGTAGATCTTGACATGCTGCACATTTTTGCAATTTAAACTTAACCTTTATCTCTTATAGTTTTTGAAATATAAGACGAAAAGTATTAAAATTTTAAAAATTTGATGAAAAAAGAGCAATAACTCCAAGATGGGTAATCAGATTTACTTCAAAATTGCAGGGTATGTAGATCTTGCTGCGCTGATCATTTTTACCCCATGTCAGATTTTTGATATTATTAACGGTTTTTGAGTTATTACCCAAAACCTGCAATTTTACCATATGTTCTATTTTTAGTAACAGCAGCCATGTTGGTTGGTGCACAGCATCACCGGACACAATTTTGAAACTAGACACACTAGTGATGATTCATACCAAGTTTGGTTTACACTGGTCTAGTACTTTCAGAGGAGAAGATTTTTGAAAAAGTTTACGACGTACGACAACGACAAGTGATGGCAACCAGAGGCTCCCAGGTGCCTGTTATCGCTCACCTGGATCAAAGCTGCTTTCAATAACAACGCAACTGCACTGTGGTGGCCATCTTGGTGGGAGAGCGCGACTGCCGGACACAATTTTGGAAGAGGACCATCCAATGACTATTCCATCAAAGTTTGGTTCTAATTGAGCTACTGGTTCCAGACAAGATGGTTTTTATGTGAATTTCCCATAGGGTCCTATGTTAAACTAAGTACAGCTGTGCAGCCATCTTGGTCAGAGGGCAGGACCACCAGACGCAATTTTGGAAAAGGACCATTCAATGACTATTTTATCAAAGTTTGGTTCCATTTGAGCAACTGGTTCCAGACAAGAAGATTTTTATGTGAATTTCCCATAGGTTCCTATGTTAAACTAAGTTCGGCTGTGGGGGCCATCTTGGTCGAAGGGCCAAACCGCCTGACATATTTTTGGAAGAGAACCATCCAATGACTATTTCATCAACATTTAGTTCTTATTGGGCAAATGGTTTCAGACAAGAAGATTTTTATGGGAATTTCCCATAGGGTCCTATGTTAAATTAAGTTTGGCTGTGGCGGCCATCTCGGTTGGAGGTCTGAAATGCCAGACATAATTTGGAAGGGGACCACCCAAGGATCATTTCAGCAAAGTTTGGTTGAAATTGGCTCAGTAGTTACAGAGGAGAAGATTTTTTTTTAAATTCATCCCCCCTAATTTCTATTTTTAGTTTGGTGGCCATCTTGATTGGAAGTCGGGATCACCGGACACAATTTTGGAAGGGGGCCATCCAAAGACTATTCCACCAAAGTTTGGTTGCAATTGGCCCAGTGGTTTCTGAGGAGAAGATTTGTATGTGAATTTCCCATAGGGTCCTATGTTAAGCTAAGTTCGGCTGTGGGGGCCATCTTGGTCGAAGGGCCGAACCGCCGGACACATTTTTGGAAGAGAACCATCCAATGACTATTTCATCAAAATTTTGTTCTTATTGAGCAAATGGTTTCAGACAAGAAGATTTTTATGGGAATTTCCCATAGGGTCCTATGTTAAATTAAGCTCGGCTGTGGTGGCCATCTTGGTCGGAGTTCTGAAATGTCGGACACAATTTTGGAAGAGGACCACCCAAGAATCATTTCAGCAAAGCTTGGTTGAGATTGGCTCAGTAGTTTTAGAGGAGGAGATTTTTTAAAATTTCATCCCCCCTTTTTTCTAATTTGCATAATCGGTAAAAATCGACAAAAGTTCAAAGTTCATAAAAAATCCAGTAATATATGTTAAAAGGCTCATCATTATGCTTATACAGTTCAAATTTGGGCACATTCTGGCATAAAATAGAGCAATTTTGGCCATTTGAAGAAATTTCTATTTTTAGTAACGGTGGCCATCTTGGATACAGGACGGCGCTGACGGACACAATTTTGGAAGGGACCCACCTAGGGACCATCCCTGCCAGGTTTGGTTTAATTTGGTTCATCGGTTTCAGAGGAGAAGATTTAAATGTGATCTTTTATCAAAATATGCCTAATTTGCATAATCGGTATATATCGGCTGAAAGAAAAAATTCACAGAAAAACCGACAATATATGTTAAACTACTCCTTGCCATGTAGCTGCAGCTAAAATTTGAGCTCATTTTGACTTATACTAAAGCAGCAATGGACAATTGAAGAAATTTCTATTATTAGTAACAGCAGCCATCTTGAATGGAGGGTGGGGCTGTCGGACACAATTTTGAAAGGGACCCACCCAGGGACCATCCCTGTCAAGTTTGGTTTAATTTAGTTCAGCGGTTTCAGAGGAGAAGATTTAAATGTGATCTTTTATCAAAATATGCCTAATTTGCATAATCGGTATATATCGGCTGAAAGAAATATTTCATAGAAAAACCCAGAATATATGTTAAACTACTCCTTGCCATGTAGCTGCAGTTAAAATTTGAGCTCATTTTGACTTCTAAAGCAGCAATGGACAATTAAAATTTCATCCCCCCTTTTTTCTATTTTTAGCTTGGTGGCCATCTTGGTTGGAAGTCGGGATCACCGGACACAATTTTGGAAGGGGGCCATCCAAGGACCATTCCACCAAAGTTTGGTTGCAATTGGCCCAGTGGTTTCTGAGGAGAAGATTAAAATGTGAAATGTTGACGGACGGACGGACAAAAAGTGATGACAATAGCTCACATGGCCTAAAGGCCAGGTAAGCTAATAAAGGTTATTCTTGCAAAAACTACTTCTTATTGAGTAAAAAACTACAAAATATATGAAGATTTATGAATGGTAACCATACGTTTAAACTATGGTAACTGTGTATCACAAGCATTTCTTTCACATAACAAATATGTACTGGATATTTCCACAATGTGTTTTAATATTTTTATTTTGTGTTGGCTTTCTGTCTGACACGTGTTGTAAAACTTATAACCACGGTGCAGGTGGGGGTATAAATACATTCCCATTACAGAGTATTATGTGGTAACAACCATCTTGGATTTTCGATCAACACAAAAAATAAAAATTTTGAAAAGGGCCCATGATTATTCATGGACAGTATAATTTCAATCAAATTTATTGTTTATGAAGAAAAAAAAATTCATTTTCCCATGGAGGTCTTGTGTGAAAACTATGCCCTGTGGTGATGGCAATCTTGATTTCAGATTAAAACCTAAAAACAAACATTTTTTCAGGACTATCCAAGGTTAGTTTGCTGTTAAATGGTTCAGTATTTCAGATCAGAAAGATTTTAACATATATTCCCATAGGGTTCTATGTTAAAATTGCCCTATATATATAGTTATTCATGATTATTCAAATAAAATTTGGGTTCAATCAAATTTAGTTTCTGAGAAAAATAACATTTCCATTTTCCCAAAGGAACTGTCTATACATACCTGATCATACATGATTATTTTATCTGCTGTAGTATACAGCAAAGTGGCCTGTGTGAACAGGTCTCTTTTCTTATCTTTGTTTTTCTCTTTATGAGCTTTCTGTACATAGTAAGCTGCCAGTGTATCAAGAGCTCGCATCTGGTCTTTCTCAAAGTTAGTATAATCAAGTCCGGCATCTGTTCTTGAGGCATCCAGAATCTTAACAAAGTCTTCAACATACCCTTGCTTATAATATTCCAACTGAAAAAAGTTAAGTTATTTAATCATCAGCCAATTCTATCAAATTATAGTCAAACCTGCCCATGCGGTCACCTTTATTAAAAGGACACCTTTTAATTGTCCTGTCATAGAAAATTTCATATGAATTGAATCGCTTTTAAGAGGTCAACTGTCTTATAAGGCCACTTGTTCTTTGTCCCAAAGGTGACCTCTTAATACAATATAACCTCTGTATGCCTGTGAAGTGGGAAGTCAAGTGAAGTGCCTCAAATAATATATATGGATGTGATGTTGTAATGACAAACAACAATTTTTGGGGGATGTTTACAAGGTTGACTAATATTTTGAAAACGGTCTATTTGGTGATTATTATTTTTTTAAATATATTTCTAGTTAAAATATGTTGGCGGAAAAAAATAATCCAAATCACAGACACAATATATATGTTTAAAATTTTCCTATAATTCATCTGTATATTCTGTCAAAATTTAGCTTTACAAAATGGCCAAACATTTTTATAAAGAAAAAAAGCTGACAGTTTAGCAAATGACCACTAAACATAAAATTGGATGAAAGATGAAGACAGTAATAACAAATAAATTAAGCCTAATAAGACTTACAGCAAGGGTAACCCAAAGATGTAAGGGAGCAACCTCTTGTCTAAGAATACTGAGTACTTCTTCTCCTTCTGGCAGTTGGTCCAAGTCCAGTTCTATCACCTAAAATATAAATAAGATTGAGATAATTTACAAACTTTCATACAAGTATTTGTAACACTTTATTACATGTACATGTATGTATGAGTCACTATGGGAGTCTAAACCTAATGTCCATCTCCCTCTGCCTTAGGTACCCATAGCCTGTTTAGAACCTTTGGGTTTTTTCCTGATCAAGTTTATTCCAGAAACATGGAGCACATACTAAATAGATCATATGCATATCTTTATTAACCTATGTCAAGCTGTAGTGGCCATCTTGGAAAAATTATTAAATTTCACGCATTTCAATTATACATACAGAGATGGGTAAATAAAATTTCTCGCTATAACATTTTTCTATATACATTTCATTTTTAAAACTCACAATTAAACTAGAAAAGAAGTATGCCCCTGCACTTGATAATTATGGACAAAGTTGTTTTGTTAGGAGTGATTTTTTTTAAAAATGAAGTGTGTCTGTAAGACACAAATGATGCCCCCGCCTGACTATAGGAAATTATAAACAAGTCAAAAGATCTTTAACACTATGTATGATGTTCTATCATACTCAACTTGTATACAGATAGTACCTTTAATTTTTCATTCCTGATATGTAAATATAAAGGTATTACCTGTGGTGAAATGGGTATAATTCCCCATACAAACCATGTTTCCATTATGTAGCTAGTAATCTGAAGTCCGACTACCTGTCATTTTGTGAATATTTGACAAATATTTGACTTTTTGTTGCGGGGGCATAAAAAAATGACTAAGTCCAACTATCTGTCATTATCAAATATTTGATGAAAATCAAAATCCTGTGGACATGCACACCTCCATTATGTGTATAAACATCCTACAAAATATTAAAGCTGTAGCTCCAAAACTGTAGGAGATGGCCGGACAAACCATGCATCTATATCCGGACGGACGAACAAAATGACTAAGTCCACCTACCTGTCATTTTGAGAATATTTGATGAAAATCAAAATCCTGTGGACATGCCCACCTCCATTATGTGTATAAACATCCTACAAAATATTAAAGCTGTAGCTCCAAAACTGTAGGAGATGGCCGGACAAACCATGTATCTATATCCGGACGGACGAACAAAATGACTAAGTCCACCTACCTGTCATTTTGAGAATATTTGATGAAAATCAAAATCCTGTGGACATGCCCACCTCCATTACGTGTATAAACATCCTACAAAATATTAAAGCTGTAGCTCCAAAACTGTAGGAGGAGATAGCCAGACAAACCATGTATCTATATCCGACGGACGGACAGGGGTAAATTAATATGCCCCTTCGACTCTTAGTCGTGGGGGCATAAAAAAAAAATATCCTGAGCTCAAATCTTTATATCAACAAGAGCAAAAATGAATATAATTGTCATGTATTTGAATGTAATGGAACATAAGAAGTTGCATATGATGAGGAGTTCCAAGACCAAGTGCAATAAAACTCTGGATAAATAGTGAAATAAAGTGTAAAATTAGAAAAAGGAACCGGCCGGTGCATAAAAAGGCAAAATTTCGAAATGTAGCAAGTGACTGGAAAAGTTTTCGCAGAATACGCAATGAGATAATTGATATGATTAGAGTAGCCAAAAAACAATATATTATAAAATTACAAAATTCACTGATTGACAAGTCTATTCCACCTGGTAAGTGGTGGCAAATTGCAAAGAGTGTCTCAAAATTTAAAAGTACTAATACTACAAATACTCCTATTAAGGTAAATGGTGATATTTTTTTCCATCCTGTAGAAAAAGCCAATTCTATTAATAACTATTTTACATCAGTATCTAACATAGATTCTGAACCTGATCTTCCTGATGTACCCCCACTTGCACCTTGTGTGCTGTCTGGCATTGTCATTAATGAACAAGAGGTATGTGATCAGTTGCAAATTTTAAATATTTCTAAGCCAGCCGGTCCTGATAACCTTCCATCGAAATTTTTGAAAGCTGTTTTCCAGTCATTAGTTAAACCACCGACTATTTTATTTAAAAAAAGCTTAAATTTTGGTGTGGTGCCTGGTGACTGGAAAGTAGCCAATGTTTCCCCTATTTACAAAGGTAAAGGTGGTAGTGATAATGTAGCTAATTATAGACCAATATCTGTTACTAACCCTAACCCTAACCCTAATTGTTTTATTAAGATATTGGAAAAAATTATATTCAAGCCCCTTCACAACTACTTGTTAAGATATAATATACTATCGGATGATCAGTCTGGATTTAGACATAGAGATTCCACTATAAACCAGTTATTGGTAATTTATGATGTCATTATGAAAAATTTAGATATTGGCAAAGATGTTAGGTTTATTTTTTGTGACATATCAAAAGCATTTGAACGTGTCTGGCATCGTGGTCTATTGTACAAACTTAGAAAATATGGAATTAAGGGTAACTTATTGACTTGGTTTGGTAGTTATCTTTCTGACCGTAAGCAGCGAGTCTGCATGAATGGATACTACTCTACTTGGAATTCCATTAATGCTGGCGTTCCTCAAGGCTCCATACTGGACCCACTTTTATTTTTATTATTTATTAATGATATTGTTGATGTCATTTCCAACAGCATGAAACTATTTGCTGACGATACATCCCATTATTGTATTGTTGATGATCAGAATGAAACTGCTGAATCCCTGAATTCTGATTTGAATAGCCACTTGGGCATCTGATTGGTGTGTTAATTTCAATGCCTCAAAAACTAAGCCTATGCTGTTTACTAGAAAACATGATGTTAATCTTCCCCCTTTATATGAATGATGATGTCTTAGAAGATGTACTTAAACATAAACATCTTGGTATAAATTTTTGTCCTAATGGTACTTGGAATGATCATATAAATGAAATTTATAAAAAAAAAGCTTGCTCTCGTCTTAATATTTTGTGCATGATGAAACATAATCTTGATAAGAACTCACTAGAAAAGCTTTATTTTGGTTTTATAAGACCTATACAAGAATACGGAAGTGTAGTTTGGGATAATTGCACAAGAGAACAGTCTGATCTTATTGAATCAGTGCAATACAAATCAGCCAGAATTGTTACAGGTCTTCGAAAGGGTACCTCAAGGGTTAAGTTGTATGGCGAATTAGGGTGGGACTCCTTGCAAAACAGATGTAAGAAGCAACAAGGGCAACGCAAAGCGTGGCGTATCCCCTCGCCTAAAAATTAAACCCTGTGACCTTGATCTTTGACTTTGAAAATCAATAGGCTTCCAGATTCTCTCAAGGTCTAAGTATGTACCAAGTTTGGTCAAAATCCATTGAAGGATATTGATTCTAGAGTGTTCACAAGGATGTTACGCAGTAAAAATTTGACCCCTTGACCATTGACCTTGAAAATCAATAGGGTTCCAGACTCTCCTAAGGACTATGTATGTACCAAGTTTGGTCAAAATCCATTGAAGGATGTTGATTCTAGAGTGTTCACAAGGATGTTACGCGGTAAAAATTTGACCTGGTGATGTTGACCTTGATCTATGACCTTGAAAATCAATAGGGTTCCAGATTCTCCTAAGGACTAAGTTTGTACCAAGTTTAGTCAAAATTCATTGAAGAATGTTGATTCTAGAGTGTTCACAAGGATGTTACACGGTAAAAAAATTACCAAGTGACCTTGACCTTTGACCTATGACCCTGAAAATCAATAGGGTTCCAGACTCTCCTAAGGACTAAGTATGTACCAAGTTTAGTCAAAATCCATTGAAGAATGTTGATTCTAGTGTTCACAAGGATGTTATGCGGTAAAAATTTGACCCGGTGACCTTGACCTTTGACCTAGAAAATCAATAGGGTTCCAGATTCTCTTAAGGACTAAATATGTACCAAGTTTGGTCAAAATCCATTGAAGGATGTTGATCCTAGAGTGTTCACAAGGATGTGATGGACGGTAGCGTTACTATATCCCTTCGCAACTTCGTTGACGAGGGGATAAAAACTTATTCTAATGTTCAAAGCTCTGGAAGAAGAGCTACCCGACTATATAACAAATAATATTATTTCTTATATTAATATTGAACCTAACTACATGGTTAGAAACCCAAGATTCTTCACCCCTCCCCAATGCCACACCAAGTTATATAAGGATAGCTTTTTTCCAACTGTTCTGGGTTTATGGAACAAACTAGATAATGATACTAGGAACATTCAGTCATTATCTTCATTCAAGATTAAACTTAATGAAGATGTTGATAAATCTCCTAGCTTCTACTCTATTGGTTCTTGCAGCTTAAATATTTGGCATTACCAACTTCGAAATGAAGCAAGCAGCTTAAATCACCACTTGTTTCAGTCTCATCTGTCCGACAGCTCCCAGTGTGCCTGTGGGGATGCAATTGAAAATAATTTCCATTATTTTTATGTTTGTCCATTGTTTATAAGACACAGAATACAACTTTTTAATTCTCTAAGAAAGTTTCAAGATGTTTTAAATTTGGATATATTATTGAAAGGCTCACCAATCCTTACTGTAGAGAAGAATACTAAGATATTCGATGCTGTTCACCATTTCATTACTGGTAGTAGAAGATTTACAGGATTCAATAAATTTTCCTTTTCTTTGTATTTGGTTATATAACATTGAAAAGTCTTCCCATATATAGCTCCTAATCTTTAAATTTTTCATTTTAATTAATAGCTGTAAATCTTTCAATTATTCAGGTCTCCCTTCCACCTCCCCCCTTTACCCAATTTGTACTTGCCTATCTCAATCACAATTTTGTTTAGATATTTCCCCCCTTATTTACTTATTTGTCTCTTCTTCCTCCATCTCTCCCAAATTCCCTTTATTCAATCATAAATATATATACTGAAAAAGAGTTAATTCATATTGATATGGTGGACCTCACTTAATTAGTGATTTTGATTTCATAATTTCAGTTTACATGTTGTATGTATTGTGTGTTAAATGCAAGTTCAGTCTATCCATCATGCTATGCCAATTCATCATCATTAATATTATAAATAATAATAGCTTAAATATAAAGCCATAATTTGGCTATTCCAAATTATATCATACCTATTAACAAGGGGGAAAAAGGGGGAAAAAAACTTTTTTTGTATGATTCTGCTATTAATATACATATATTAATTCAGTGTTCTCCATTTTTGCTCAGTGATAGGTGGTTGTTTTTTGTCACTGACTTTTATAGTGTGTTTTCATTTTTTCGCCGTTGCATAATCGCGACAAAAATAATACAAAGAATACTTTATATTTCCAATTTTATGGTACTACTTGCTACAGCAATTAAGCAATTTTATTTTATTTTCAACATATCTCTCTTAATTCTTCTTTCTCTTGTAATTTTTCTTAGCAAAAGAGATTTCATCACAATTTTTTTCAAAAGTTTTTATTTTTCTGCTGATTCCTTTGCTTTTTCAACCAAGATATGTCTCTTTCCAAATGTTTCATGGCTGTCCTGAAATCAAATTCTGAGTCATCCGGTCCATGTATTGAAACCATCATTAATCCTTGTAATATGGTGTTAGTCAGCCTGTTTGTTCCTCAGTGTTGTCTTCACTCTGGTCATACAACTGAATCCCCTTTCACATTCAATACATTAGACAAACGAGCCGTATAATTATGTAATCAGAAGTGGAACGTGGATATTAACGTGTTCATCTTCTCAATTTTTTGTTTGTTGCATATATCAACTTAGAATTGGAACAAAATCAGTTTTTGAATTTCATAATTATAGATCAGTGGTACATGTATTTCATGGAATTTGAAAATAAAAAAAAAAGCATCTGAAATTACTTTATGAGCATGTAGCATCTTGTTATCGGTTTTTGTGCTATTATCGATTTTCCGATATAGCGATTAACAGTGTTAACCTTTCATTCATATGACGATTGGAATTTTCAAAGAATGGCTAGTTAATTATTTCTTTGTACATAAGATTGTTTTTAAAGCCATTCTTGTATTTTAATATACTCTCGATTATCTGGCAACTTTTGTTGTCAGTAAAATGGCGTCATCTGTTGAAGTAATAACAAGGTCGATATACGGGATGGAAACGAATATAAAATCCGGAAATAGCTGGTTTTAAAATTTCATGGTTCTGACCGTTTACCAAATCATACATCTAAATAAAATAACAGAATGTTTGAAAATGACCACTTTCAAAATTGTGTTTACTTTAGATGTTTTTTTTAGTGCTGAAACCACAATGCACTGCAAAGTGACATGTATTTTATATAAGAAACAGGCACATTTCAGTCAGCTCTTTTGTTTACAAGTACGATCAGTGATCCCATGACAGTTACATGACAGGAAGAGCAGGTGTCTGAGAGGCAGATGACATAGTTAAATTTTATATAGCCCTTCTGGATTTTTTTCCAGCTACTTTATAAATGAAGTAAATTTTTAGCATTACAAAAAGTATGGTTCAGTAGGTAGGTTCACTGTTTTTGGTACTTACATCTTTAAAAGCAAACTTTAACATCTTTTACAGATGTCACGCTGTAGTCTTGTTTATGCTCCATAAATAGAAACCGGAAGACACGTCAAAAATAATGCGTGCACTGTGGAAATCAAAATAAAATGGATAAAACAAAAACAGATGACGCACGAAAACACATACCGTGACGGTATATTAGCAATTTCTGTCGATACATGTAAAAAAAAAATTTTTTTAATATATTTTACAAATATTTAATCTCCATTTTATTTTCAATTTTTGTGATTCACAACTAAAAAAAGAACAAAATTTTTTTTTTCTTCTCATTATGACAGGTTGTTCTTGTAAAATTACTTCAACATGTTCGATCTTTCATTACCCTCATCTCGGATTGAAGCCACTCGTAATTGTGTCACAAAATTAATCCTGACCCAGGGGCAAGTGTACAGTTAACATGTACTTAATTGTTTAAAGAAAGATGATCAAATATGCTAATCGAAGGGTGTTATAATTTAAAAGAGAAATGTTTATACAGCACTTACATGTAAAAGTGTGTCACCGTTCGTTAGTGTATAGTTTGGAAGTAATTTTTTACCGGAACTTGCGGAAGTTGATAAAATCTTTTCACAGATAAATATTTCTCTCATTTTGCAAAGTCAAATAATTCAAAAACATTTGCATGTGGATTATAACCCATTAAAAGATATGCTCGTACTTATTTCGTCATTAAAATTGTCAACTGTCCCCTGATTCAATATACGTTTAAAGACATTCTGACGATTGTAACACAAAAGCCACATGAAATGCAACACAGGATTTTAATTGGGATCAATACGCAAGTTGGGAAAACAATGTTAATTTTCCGACCAGCTTTGAAAAATGAATGCCGGTCGGAAGAGAATTATAGCTGGTCGGCGAAGCCAGCTATAACCAGCAATGGAGAACACTGAATTATATCATACCTATTAACAAAAAAAGAAAAGAAAGGGAAAAATCTTTTTTGTTTTGTTTGTATGATTCTGCTATTAATATATCCTAACGTGACATCTGCTCGGTCATGCAATAAAGTCGGTCACTTGTTTTGATTTACAATTCTGGTGCAGCACGAGACCAATGACGTCATTCTGTATATTCATAGCGTACATAAACACAGAAGGAATTCTTTTCAACGACAAAATTACAAGATGAGATTAAAACAGAGAAGTTTGAATTGAATAAATTCCATGCAAGTAAAAAAGATCCTTTTTACTAATGTCTTTTTTTCCTGATTATAATGCTTGTTAAATATGTTTCCATCGATGGTATTCCCCAAGCATTTGTATTTTTCCGGTTTGTTGACATTTTGTTGACATAATCGTCATCACAGTTCATGACCGTTTCTGGAATGTAGGCCAAGCAAATTGTATTTTAAATTACTTTGAAAATATGATGATTGATCATTCAGATTCCACCATTTTCTAGAAAATGGCAGATTTTAACGGGAAAATACATGCAAGTGCTCTCCATTAGTCACAAAATGGCAGATTATTTTGCATTTCCACTGCTGCTTTAATAACAAATATACCCCTTACTTCTTGGGGTAATGAAATGAAATTCACAGAGAAGATAGAAAAAGAATTAATTTAACAGCAATAATCAAAATTTATAACATAAATTGAACAGAGAATTAAATTAAACCAAACAGAAAAATGAGATTGATTATCTGGGTAAAAAAACCTGTCATTATTACAAATAGCATCAACAAAACTGTATTGTTACCACTCTGTGATAATAAATGTGATTAAAATAAATTGAAATTAGTCATTAATTGTTTTACAAAAATATGGCAGGATGTAGTCAGTCTAATAGATTGTATTGACAAAAGCAAAAACACCAAATTCACTGGATTCAATACTTTTTATGTGGGTAAGCAAGTTTAATATTTGCATCAAATAATTAATTTTTAATACTTCAATTTCAAACTATTTAAAAAAAACATCTTTTGAAATTTTTCAGACAAAACAATTACACTGAAAAAGCTAAAATATTGTACTTTCTTAATCTGGTTTACTTTTTAAGTTTGGTTGGCCTATGACAAAATCATGTGCTTTATTGACCTTTGACCGACTTTATGTGACGTAATAGGACGCCATTTGGAAAAAGGGTAGTAAACAAATATGGGTCAGTGTGTAATTATCATCGATCTTTTTTCCATGGAACTTTACACATGTGAGCAAGAATAGATGAGGAACACAATTAAAAAGAAAAAAATGTTTACTTTTCAAACATGAAAAAAATAATCAAACATTATCCAATGACTGACCTACTTATTGTCAGACGAGGATACATGTGTTTATGCTTGGTAATTAAGATGAATTGCATGTACAATGTATACATGATGGGTAGATTGCTCTATGTCTTATGTAACTTGTTTTCTAATTGTTCCATCTTGTTGCTGGAGAGGATTTGTATAGGCATAGCCTGTTATCCAATCCCAGGGACAGAAATTAACAGTCGCCCACGGCGACTGAAACTTCAGCTGGGCGACTAAATAATACCTCAAAGGAGCCCAGCTGGCGAGTAATAATTTTATATTTCCCTGTCGCAAGTTTGAAGCGAGTTGTTTACAATACGACCACGTGAAATATCATAAACATTTCACTGGTTCTGGTTCTTTCTACCTCTTGTCTACTGTAATTTGCATAATAATTCCCGGGAACCAGTATGGAAAATAGTAAAGTGATGATTTCATTTCTTAAATTTCTTGACAAATTTTTCCGAGTTTCATTGAAAGAAGGCCTTTAATTTTGGGTGTTTTACAAAATAGGTACTTCTCCTCAATCCTCAATCAACGGCCTATGTCACAAATTTGTCTCTTGGTGCTGTTAAAACTATCTCATGTGTGGAATATTGTCACTACATACTTTATGTACTTGAATGCGTTACGTACTTTGATCGAGGTTGAAGTTATTCAAAGCGGCCCATTGCATCTATGAAATTCGCAACTGCGGCTAGCTTTTCTCTAGTCTCTTCTGGATTTTCCTTCTCTAAATATTGTCTAATTTATATAAATAAGACATAAGAACTGAAAAAAGCGTAAGGTACATGTAAGTATAAAATAAATGTACCATATACAGGATTTTCCCATACCTTCTCCGTTAACGGACACTACTATTAATAAAATTTATATCAGATTTGGATGAAGATGCAGTTTTCTGTAAACTTAATTGCTAAATAATAAATTGCTTCACTTCACTTTGAGACTGTGTTTATAAAACAAGAATACAATTTTTAAATGAAGAATTATATTTTTAAAATGTGTGACAATCTTTGGGTACAATTGTTCTGGTCAATGTATAGTTCATGTCTTTTAAATGAGATTTTTTCAATGTGTATTTTATTTAATGAATAACTGATTGAAAGGTCAAACTTTGTCAAAAGGATTAGATGTAGGTCATATTCAGATTCAAACCACTTTTCATAAAATAAGAGTAAAAATATACTCTCTTTTTTTAGCTAGTTCTACCCTCTTCAAATATGCTCAGAATGAAGGATTTGCCTTTAAAAAATTCAAAATTTTCATGGTGGGGGCATGTCCCCAAACCTCTCTAGCATGTTCGGACCACTTCATGGTCCTCACCGGTGATACCTGGGCCCCTACATTTACATCTGGGCTACCAGATTTTTTAATTTAGGGGCTCAGATGGCTACTGCCTATAAAAGTTAATTTCTGTCCCTGCAATCCTATTGATTTATCAATAACATATTTGAAATAAAAATAAAACCCTAGAAGTTGTGGACATGCTTCCAAAAGTGAAGGTATGAAATGTCATGTGAGTTTGTAAGTTTCATTCATTTGGTTAAACAACCTTATTAAAAAAAAACTGCTGGGATGTGCTAATCTGGGTCACGGGTCACTGTAATCGGGCAACTGTATCAAGAAACAGATATGGTGTTGAAAAAACTGTTGATACTCATAAAATATTGATAAATGCTATAAAATTTTATGTTTGTCTTCAAGAAATATGATAGACAAAACCATGTGTGAAGTTTTATGACAAAATATCTCCGATTTCTATGTAAATTTACGAGTTGATGTTGCGGTTGTATCGAGAAACAGATACGGTGTTGAAAAAACTGTTGATACTCATACAATATTGATAAATGCAATAAAATTTTATGTTTGACTTCAAGAAATATGATAGACAAAACCATGTGTGAAGTTTTATGACGAAATATCTCCGATTTCTATGTAAATTTACGAGTTGAATTGGGGAAATTTTATGTTCGATTTCTAAAAATCTTCTACTCTGAAACCACAGGTAAATTTATTTTAGCGATGTATTTTTATCTTGGACAAGAATAATGAGCGTCCTGATTGGATGACCGATTTAAAACACACTGACTCTGCATGGTAAAAAGATGCATGTAAAAGAAATCTGTTATATTTATTCATTTGTTTGATTCTGGAATATTGTTGATCATTGATTTAAACAGGGGAAAAGGGGGGGGGGGGGGGGGGGGAAATTTTACAGTTAAATAAATGTTATGTTTCGACAGTTTAAAGAGAAAAATAAAAATTTGTTGCGACTAAAGCTTAAATCAGCGTTAAAAATTGAACAAATATCAGTGGTTTTGTAAATGAGATTTATTTTAAATAGAAAATCTGAATTTATTAATTATTAATTTATTAAGCTCGCTTCGTTAAGCGAGTTATTTATGACTGAACCATGGTAAAATTAAATCAATAAAGGAATAATGACGAATACCATTTATTTTGACTAAAACAGAAATCCTTATCATCCATACACTATGCCTATGAAAAAGTTTCAACACATCCGGGTTATCCATACCACTATGCCTATGAAAAAGCTTCAACACATCCGGGACATTCCGGATCACTGCTTTTCGCGACACCCTCTAGAACTTATGAAAGATGCAGTGTACGAAAGGTATCGAAGAGCGAAATACCGGTATTTCGCTGTTGCCTATATTGTTTGCTTGTGAAATAAACATTAAATTTAATTCAACGTTCTTCTTCTTTGACAAAAATATACAAATTATTTGTTTGAAATGAATATTTAAAGAATTTTGTCTGTAAATTGAAACCGATAATTATCGAATCCTACACGGAAAGTAACGAGTCGCTAAAAATAACACGATTGCGCAACCCGATCGTCTGCTCTGGATTATTGCTAAAGCAAACGCAAGCTTTTATTTATATTCGCTTAATCGCATCAGGTATTGATAAAATACACAATTGCCCAAAATGTCTCAAAGAAAAACACTTTCAAAAGTTCTGTTGACCCCCCAATTTACAACAAATGGTCTTTCCTACGCGGATGTGGTTAAATTTGATAAGTCTAACCATGTCCATGTATGGGATCATTCCTATTCTACAACTACAAGTATACAAAGTGTTGAGGAAAATTGTACATCTGTAACTAAAATTCCTGTCATTGATCACTCCAAGCCAAGGGTGATCATAGCTATGCAGATGTGGTTAAATTTGGGGATAAACATAAAAATAAGCATGTTCAAGGGACCATTCCTATGCATGCACTGTGGAGGAAAGTGGTGCTCTTATCCCCAATCCTCAAATTGAACAGGGTTGTGCGATTGAAGATGGTGTTTTTCATGATAACTTGTCAACAAATTCAATGGCTTTGGTATTAGCTGATATAAAAAATCTGCCGTCTCAATTAACATATGTAGACAATAATCCATTTTTAAGTTACAGTGTTCCAGGTGATGGAAACTTTTTTTTTCATTCGCTAAGTTTATTAAAAAATGGAAATACAACAAATAGTTCCTTCTACAGAAATATTATTTATACACACATCATACACAATTGGCAAATTTGGGAAGACAAAATTTTTCACTCCCATACTAATATATGACAGTAGAGTTGTATCAGCAACATATGATAAATAGAAATGGTTGGGCTACGGCCATGGAACTTCAGGCAGCAGCAAATTTATTTGGTTTAAATATAAATATTTGGCTACAACAGTCTTCACATTGTACTTTAAGTTCATTCAATGCAAGTTCTCCTACTTGCATTGACACTTCTTTCACGAAATCATTTCTTACCATTAAAATTGGTCCCTCCCACTACAGACAATTCTTTTGATATACTGAAAAACCAGCTTAAAAGACAGGGACAGCAAAACAAGACATCAAATAATAAAAAAAGAAAACTGTCAACCAAAATTACACTACATTTAGAAGAAGGAAATAGACAAACCGAACAGGAAAGTGAAAAAGCAATGTCAGTTTATTTATACAGCTGAGTTGTGTGAAGAAAAAGATTTTGAAAATGTTAGCATACCACATTTATCAGTTCAAAATAAAACAGCTAGAGTGCAACAGAAAAAAGAAAGCAAGTTAATAAAAACAAAACAATCTTTTAACAAGAGTCCTGACACACATGAAAATTTACATTCTCAGAAACCTGAATCTTTTTCCGAAAGTAATGACACAAATTATTTTCATAACTCACAATTAGAAATTAATAGAAAATCAATTCATGAGATAAATAACGCTAACCAAAATGTTATGAGCACGGATGATTTATGTTCACAACATAACAAACACTCCAATAACTGCAATCATGAAGATCCATCACAATCTTCAAATATATATGATCCTTTGACTGATACATTATATTTGAAATGCAGAAAATTAGGTGTACCATATGAAAGTCTGTCAAACAATGAAGCAAAATCAGAGTTAATGAAAAGAAAAAGACGGTTACAGTATAAAATACAAAAAAAGAGTGGACACGATGTACCTGCTCCTCCTCCTCTACATGAAAATCAACACTTTAATAAAGTTATGGATTGTATTAGAAGTTTTGAGTTAAAACAAATGTCTCTTAATTTTAAATTTTGTACTATATGCAAAGAAAAGCGAATAGAGACTAAAATGTCTTCCAGTTCAATATGCAAACGTTGTAATTCTGATAAAAATTCCTTAATATTATTTTCATTTCAAAATAACATGGACCCTCAGAGTGTCCCTCCTGAACTTTCAGGTTTGAGTATAATTGAACAACAATTGATATGCAGAATTTCACCATGCAGAAACATACATATGCTTAAGCATGGCGGAATAGCATCTGCTGGTCATTGTGTGACCTTTCCACAGGAGGTAAATGAACCTGCTAAAATTTTCCCCAGACTCCCTTCAGAAATAAACATTGTTCGAGTTAGAAAATTAGGTAAAAATGATACATCTAAAGATTATTCAGTACGTAGACAAAAAATTCAAGAAGCTCTACTTTTCCTTAAAAACAACAATTCTGCTTACACTGACATCATAATTAGTCAAGATAGATTGAATTCTCTTCCTGTTGATGGAGAGCTCACATCAGTTCAAACTGTAGAATTTAATCCTGATACAGTGCATAATTCAGACCTTGGTCCTGCACCTAATCAAACTGATCCTGGGGAGATTAATGGTACCACTCATTCCAGTGTTCTATTACCAGACCCCAACATAAATATACAAAAAACTGTACAAGGTATTGTGAAAGATGTTGTTGGAAATGACCACAATGTTTCTGTCAATAAAAAGGGCACACTAATATTACCATGGCCAACGCGTAATAATAAACCAGTTTCAGAGTTTACAACTCAATATTTTTTTACACTTGCTTTTCCAACCCTCTTTCCTTATGGTACTGGTGACTTTTTTATAAATCGCCCTAGAACTGTTTCATCAATAGGTGATTGGGCAGAACATCTTCCTTGGTATGATGATGGAAGGTTTGCACATCATCCATACTTCAAGTTTATAGTCCATAATATGATTTTAAGAAAAAGGGCTCTTGAAAATGGAAATTTTATTGTGCAGCAAAAATTAGGGGATGCACATTTAACTGTTTCAGATTTGAAGGAAAAATTACAGAATGGGGATGATTCTATTGTAAAAAAAAATTTGTATTTTGGTGCATCTTTAAGGGGAACAACCCAATATTGGGCACACAGAGCAAGAGAGCTTCGTGCTCTTATACAATTTCAAATCAATGAAAAAAAGGGATTACCAGCTCTTTTTACAACTAGGAGCTGTGCTGAATATCATTTCAAACCATTAAGACGGTTGCTTTCAATCTATATTAAGGAAACAACTGGAAAGGACCCAGATTTATCAGACAACTCTAAACTTTTCGACGCTCTTCAAAAAACACTCATATTGTTGCTCACTACTTCGATATTAGGACTCAAAATTATTTCAGTGATGTAATGTCACCAGCATTTGAGGTAACCACTTTCTGGTACAGACAGGAATTTGCAAAATCCCGGGGAATGGTACATTGGCACGGTCTGTGCTGGATGTCAGACAGTGAGCCACATAACTTGTTAAGTAAGGCCATTGAGGAAGGACTGTCAGATTCAGATTGTTCAGCAAGACTTGCCACAGAATTTGGACTGACAGCTTCCCATTCAGGTGGTAAAGATGAAAATGGGCAGCCGAATAAAAAATTGTGGCCACCACCTGAAGGCACAGCTCCCATGCCTCCAGAAGAAAAGAATCCTCTAATAAAACTTTTAATGGATGTTAGTTCATCCCAAGAGTCTTTATTAGAGGACCATTTATTACTTACAAACCGTTTTAATATACACCGCTGTTCAGACTACTGTTTGACTTTAAAATCTGGCAAAAATAAAAAATGTCGTATGGAGTTTGGCTCAAAATATTCTCCTGGAAAACAATTAAGAGAGATACCAGCCATTGCTACGGACCATAATGGATCTATGAGACTAGAGATGGCAAGGGATCATCCAATGTTAGTACAACATTCAAGGTTTCATACACAAGGTTGGTGGGCAAATGGTGAGTCCCCCAGAAAATCCCTCTGTCAATGAAATCATTGCAACTGAAAAATATGTGTCAGGATATGCTTGCAAAGGTAACCAGCCAACTGGAGCTATTGTTGATTTGTTTAATGATATGGTAAATTGTGCCGATGAATCAACAGGTGCTACAACAAAATCCCTCTGTAATAAAACTTCTAATGGGTACAGTTAAACGAGATATTCCAGCAGTTGAGGCATCATATGAATTATCTAGTCTTCCACTTTACAGATCAAGTCACACTTTCCAAAATATTAGTGTATCAGGCTTTAGACAGATTGAAAAAGAATCAAATGGAATGGCCATTACAAAAAATACTGCACTTGATAGGTGCATTCAAAGATCAGAAAAAGATACATTATCTTTTTATGACATTATTTGCAAAAATGGTAAAGTTCCTGTACTAGCAGGATGTTACACCCAGGCATCTTGGCCACTAGATGAAAATTATTGTAAAACAATGCTACTCCTCCACACTCCCAACTGGAGAAAAATTTCAGACATTAAAGATGATGATATGACATGGTTAGAGAAAATGGAATTTCTCTTAAATTCGGATCATTGTCCAAATTTTGTAAAAGCAGGTGTGGAAAAAGCTAAGATTCATGTAGATGACGAACTTATTAATAATGAAGATGAAAATGACCAATTTAATTCTTCAGTATTTGACAATTCAAATCAACCAGAATGGATGGAACTAGTACATTCAAATAAACAATTTGAAGAAATATATTCTGACTTTTCATTTGATAATGGGGGGGGGGGGGGGGGGGGGGGGGGGGCCAGATTTTGATTGGAGTAAAATCTTGTATTAATATCCAAATGACTTTGGTAAGGCATGGCTTGAAAACATCCAGTCCCATATAGATACAGATGATAAGAATTTAGACATACCTGAAGTTGATATTTCAAATATGAATTCAGATCAAAGGTTTGCTTTTAACATTGTTCTTAAAACAATCCAAAATTATTTAAACAAACAAGACAATTTCATTCCTTTAAGAATGATAGTCTCTGGAACAGCTGGTTCGGGGAAATCTTACCTTATAAAATGTCTTGTTAAGGTTATCAGGACTATTTTCGCATCCAAAAGATCTGTTCAGGTACTCTGCCCTACAGGGAATAGTGCAAATAAAATTTCTGGTTTAACATTGCAGTTTTTTGAAAATTCCTACTAATAAAAAAGATCAGGAAATGAAAACTCCTGAGGGAGCTGTAGGTGAAAAGTTACAAAAAAAATTGTCAAGGTCTTAAGGTTTTGCTTGTAGATGAAAGATCTTTGGTTGGAGCTACAACTTTGGGTTGGGTGGAGTTTATGTGTAGGTATGGTGTGGAAGAAGGGCAAAATTTTGATAAAACATGGGGTGGGCTACCAGTAGTTATATTTTTTGGTGACGATGTGCAGTTGCCACCTGTTTTGGATTCTCCTATCTATAATACCAGTGGTAAAACACCAGCAGCATTACATGGTGCTCTTGTTTGGAAAAATTTCAACCATGCTGTTAATTTACAACAAATAGTAAGACAAGCACCAGATCAACAATAGTTAAAAGAAGTTCCTCTAAGAGAATACAAAACAACATCTTGTCATGCAAATTGGCTTCAAAACTTTCAATGGAATAATTTGAGGCTAAAATATGGCACTGATTTTCTTTCCAGATTGTCTGAAAATGGTTTGTTTGTTTTCCCTACCCATGAAAAGGTTTGGGGTCATAATAAGATGAAATTGCTTGAAGTAAATGAGACATATCCAGTGGCAAAATCAAATGCTATCTCTCATAGTATACATGCAAAATCAATAGACAGTGCTAAAGCTGGAGGACTACAGCAAACAGTTTTCATGAGCAAATCTGCTAAGGTTATGCTTTCAGTTAATCTTTGTGTTTCTTTTGGTTTATATAATGGAGCTATTGGTAAAATTATTGATATTATTTATCTTGAAGGAAATATTCCTGAAAATTCTCTACCTGCTGCTGTGATGGTTGAATTCCCAAATTATACAGGTCCATCTTTTGTAAAGGATAATCCAAAACTTGTTCCTATTTTACCAGTTGAGAGAAAACTTGATTGTAGTTGTAGCTTTTGCAAAAGAAAACAAATTCCTCTAAAACTTGGTTGGGCCACAACAATACATAAGTGTCAGGGTATGACTATTTTTCATTGACTCTTAAAAATTTCTTCAAGTTTTAAATCACCTATTTGAAGTGACATGAACAAAGGGTGCGGGACATACCAGTCTCTAACTCTCAGTTCTAACTTCACCAAAGTCATTATGGGGTTGATAGTGGACTATTTAAGACATATTTTTCTTTGACTAATTATAAAATTTCTTCCAGTATTAAATCATAATTTATTTTAAGCAACATGAACAAAGGGTGGGGGACATACCATGTCTCTAACTCTCTGTTCTAACTTAACCAGTCTCACTTTCTAGTACAGACAACTGGGATTTGCAAAATCCTGGGGATTAGTTGGTGTGGGATCTAACTAAGTATTATCATCGATTATAACCTATTATAGGTAACAGTGAACAAAGGGTGGGGGACATACCAGTCTCTAACTCCCAGTCCTAACTTAGCCAGTCATTATGGGGTTGACAGTTGATAATCAAAGACATTTTTTTTTACTCATAAAAATTTCTTCAAGTGTTAAATTATAACCTACTTGAAATGACATGAACAAAGGGTGGGGGACATACCAGTCTCTAACTCTCTGTTCTAACTTAACCAGTCTCACTTTCTGGTACAGATAGCTGGGATTTGCAAAATCCTGGGGATTAGTTGAATTAGTTGGTGAGGGATATACCAATCTAACCAAGTTATATATATAAGGTTTTGTACAAAGGTATCATGAAGAACACCGTCTGCAAATGATTTATTTTGAGTACATTTGTACTTCTGGTAATTTTGAGTACATTGTACTACATACACTTAACACAATGATGCTGCATAAAACCACACTCTCCTAAGCATTTTCGTATAAGAAAGGAGACGGGTAATTCCAAGATACTGGAGGAATGTATAAATTTATTACATGTCTCATGATTTCACTCAAGGTCATCCAAATATTTGATAATCCGTCAATATTTCTTATTTAATGTATTTTGTCTACATATCATTAAAAGTACCAGTTTCCTCAACACTTGATTTATGTGGTATATCAATAGACCCATACAATGCACAAATATAAGAGATGAGGTTTTGTATTTTGCTGTTTTGTTGGATCATTGTTCCACAGACATTAATTCCATATCCCAGTACATTGTATTTTCCATTAGACTTTATTTCAACCATCTAGCTCAAAATATTGATTATTTTCCTATTTTCAGAAAAATATTTTCAAAAAAATTACATGGCTGGAAACTTGATATTTGGTTGTTCTTCTAGAGGAGCCAAATTAGAACATTTTTTTAGAACAAAGAATACCAATTGATGATTGGTACATGTACTATCACATCATTGTTAAACCTGGGGGGACCATAAAACAAATTCATAATGAAATAAATAATTCAATGGATTCTATTCAGGAAATGTATGGGCAGACACAAAAATGAAAGTAGTTTTTACAGGGGGGCTGTGCAATTTTACTCAAAAAATAACTCATGACTTCGGAACAGAAACAAAATATCAAAATGACCCAAAGGCAAACAAAGTAAATTCTGTTATTTCACAGCTTCAAGACATTTAAAAAGAAATTTATAAATCCAAAAACACTCCAATAACATTTGCATACATTCCACCAGTCTGCATTTCAAAATATGGCGATTATAATTATAACTCTTATGACTTAAAAAAAAACGATACAAACTTCAAAAAAGCATCTTTTCAGATTTAGAAACAGAAATTCAACAAAAAAACCTAGAAAAAGATCTACACTTAACAAATGAGAAAATATGTGAACTTAACAATGCTATTGGGGTATCTAACATCAGGTGGGATAAATCAGTTTGCAAAACCAAAACTAAGAAGAGGGGTCGAATGGGAACAAATAAAAGTGTAGTTTGTGTTTATAATTATGATGGGTTTTATGATGGTGTCCATCCAAACCTGACTATGGCAGATAAATAGTTTGCTGACATGTGCTCCTCTGTTTTGCATGACTTGAAGAATGACATGGTCTTTGAAGATTCTGATTCAAATGATGATGAAGATTCTTGGAACTTCAAAAGACGAATATAAATTACATTTACTTAGAATAGAAAAGAATATACAACTTCTTTATGATATTGCCTCTGTTACTGTATTTTATTCCCTTATCATACTCAAGTCTGCAAAATTCACACTGAAAGGGTTATTTTTTTAGAAAAAATTATATGAAACTTAAATAGGTGGGGGGCATACCAGCCTCTAACCTTCTCAAGTTTTGTATGTAAAGTTGAAATTCTTTAGATTAAATATTTTTTAGAACAAATTATATGAAACTTAAATAGGTGGGGGGCATATACATTTATACCAGCCTCTAACCTTCTCAAGTTTTGTATGTAAAGTTGAAATTCTTTAGATTAATAAATTAGTAAAAGTGTTATTATTACTCTAAAGCAAATGATAAGTTTTTCCATACAAATTTTGGGATTTTTTGGGAGTTAGTACATGTCAGCAAACCATAATCTTTACTCTGACAAATTTGATTTACTGTAATGGATTTCCATTTTCTTTTAATTTTCTTATCATTCTTAAGTCTGCAAAATTCACACTAAGGGTTAATTTTTAAAGATCATTAAATGACATTTTATATGAAACTTAAATAGGTGGGAGGCATACCAGCCTCTAACCTTAGCTTCTCAATTTTTGTATGTAAAGTTGAAATTCCTTAGGTCGATTAATGAGAAAAAGTGACATTATTACTGTAAAACCCATAATAAATTATTCCATACAAATTATAAAGTTTTTTTGAATTAGTACTAGTGGTGTACCGATCATCGGAAACATCGACTAATTAGTCGGACGTCATCATACGATCCGATGATCGATTCTTAAACCTTGTGGTCGATTCTGATTCTATAGTGTCTAAAATATATATGCTTAACTTTGTTCTTTGGTTGTTTTTTTTTTTGTCTCCATACTGACAAAAATATTGCAGTTTTATCCCAGCTGTTTTTTTTTGCCCTCATAGTGACAAACATCTGGTAGTTTTGTCCAAGCGTATTTTTTACTCAGTCAATACACATATTTGGACTAGTCTATTATTTATCTACTTCCCAGAATAGTCCATTTTATATCAGGTGTTACACATATGGAAAACGATCTTTTGTTTTGTTCTAAGTTAATGTTTACAAATGGAAAAATTGTAGTTTGTAAATATATTATTTGATTTTATTAAAATCTTTACTTTTGTCAAACACATATTTGGACTAGTCTATTATTTATCTATCTATATCAGGTAAAACACATATGGAAAACGATCTTTTGTTTTGTTCTAAGTTAATGTTTGCTAATGGAAAAAATATAGTTTATAAATTTATGATACAATTTTATTTATATCTTTACTTTTGTCAATCATACTCTTGAAATAAAGACTACTTGATTAATTATAGTCAGTAAATACATTTAGCAGGCAATTGTCACCGATGATCGATCATCGGCCGATGTTGATTCCCATCACTAATTAGTACAGAAAGGCTTACATGTATGGTCATGTATCAATGCTTGTCCATTTAGCCATTTATTCTGTCCCAAACAGAAGTACAGTCACAGTATGTACAGACCAGAGTTGCATCTCCAAAGTTTAGACAAGTTATTCAAATTATTGTAAGTATTTTGAAGCATTTACATTTGATTAGTGTTTTATTTTGTTATTTCTTGTTCTTCCTTGTTTTAAAAATTTCACCCAACTTAGCCAAGCTTAATTTTTTTCAGCTGGGGGGGTCAGGGAGGATGGATATCAGTCTTCTGGAACTGTGCCCAACCGAAGGACACAAGGACACGACAGGCAAATTCTGAGTCGGTTCAGTGAATTTATTTTATGTGTCTGACCAAATGTCTGGCAAACCATCCAGGAAGCTAACCTTTGTATTGTTGTTTGGTCCAATATTATTATTATACTGTCTTGGCACCGGTGTTCGCGCATACATATTGTACATGTCAAAATTGCAAAATCATTGGAAAAGTTAAGATGGAGACTACTGGTATGTGAGGATTACCTCTAATTATATTAAAAGATATCAAATGTTTTCAAATTTGAGCTTATTTTGAAGGAATAGGTATAAACTTCAATTACGAAAACTTTCAAATTAAAATCTTTCCTTTATTCATTTTAAGAACCATCCAAAGTATGCATGCACGATATCACCGGACGCTGCAACATTTGTCAAAATTGGAAGGTTGGTTTGTTTACACTTCGTTTTCACTGAAATGTTAAAAATTGTAGTGGAATCCGGATAAAGACCATAAAGATAATACTTCAATGTATTTGAGGATGATTTAAATTAATTCAATAAAATTTTGGTAAGCTGTGAAATTAACCACTGAACCCTTAGGTGCGCGAACACACTGGACGGCTCTGTAACCCTTTCTGATCTTACTTACGCTTGTACATGTAGTGCCTGCCTCATATCAAACTCAACTAGTGATTACAATACCAGTTTCAACTTTTCAACAAAATTTGACATCTTGGAAGAGTGAGACCCTATGCTACATGTATGTGCAACATATACATGCTCTATTATGTCTATGGTCACTAGTAAACCAAATTTCTATTTTCAGGCAAAGCTAAGTTGGTACATAATTATATGTACATAAGCATAAAGTTTTCCATATGTTTGCTCATCCAAGACCAAGGATATCTAATTAGTGATTAACTTCACGCACTTTCCAGGCAGTGCCTCTTTCATATTATTAATGATACAATTTTATACCCTTGGGAGGGGGGCTATGATGAAAATTTGAAATAAAAACACAGGAAAGGATTTCAATAAAAAAAAATCCAGGACCCTGTGGCCATGAATTTTTTTTTTTTTAAGTTAATAATATGAAATATTGACATCCATACTTGCCTTTTGGACAGCACATTTCTGTGTCCACACTTATTATAAAATAAAAATAGACACATTTTATGAGGTCGTAAATAAACCTATTTTTAACAAAGCGAACGAAATCAGTCGGAACGTCCATGATACATGTGCTGATACTGCATAGTAATTTGACCCGATAGACCAGAAATGTTGATAAACATCGTAATTCAGTATGCAGTATGAGAAAATCGATGGATCCTTCTATACAGATTGAAAGTAATTACCTCATCGGTATCCCGTAAAGGGATTTCGATGGAACCAGACATCCTGGCTTTCTGTAAATTTCCCAAATTTCAAAACTAATTCAAGTAGACCAGGGGAGCTCATAGAGTAGACAAACCAAACGATGGCTTCCATGTACAACTTCCGCTTCCGGTTGTTACAGTTATCTTACTACCAACA
The DNA here is from genome assembly GCA_963383655.1 of Bathymodiolus septemdierum. Classification (NCBI taxonomy): domain Eukaryota; kingdom Metazoa; phylum Mollusca; class Bivalvia; order Mytilida; family Modiolidae; genus Bathymodiolus; species Bathymodiolus septemdierum. The sequence goes on from OY726526.1 coordinate 617,491, forward strand.
AGAAAATAAATATTGCAAAACACAATAACGTACATTACACAATCAAGGGGTTGCCTTTGAAATGAATTTATACAAAATACTGTCAGTAATTGACAATATTTACACCAGGGACAGTAATTTTGACAATTTGTTTTGTCATAAGTATCTTTATTAATATCTTTTTAGTTCATCTATTCTCCATTATATATGTCACATACAAACATGATAACTGTTACCCGGCACTCTATCCTTTGAGTCTAGTCCTGTATTTGGAAGAAGAACTGAAATATTGTTGAAAGTGGCGTTAAGCACCATAGCTCTGTCCCCTGTATGCCACATAAAAAAGTGTTCTAAAGCTTGATGATTTCTTACATTTTATGTAAAAAGTTTACGACAATCGACATGCTTTCAATTTTTCCATTGAGAACTTTCCATTTATGTAGCAACATTCCAACGGAACCTGCAAATGGTTAACCGTTGCGGAATATCTGTGTCATAATCCATTTGTCGTAATCACAATCCATTCCTTTCCTTAATTATAACCTATCGCCGGGTTTGTAAAAAGAATAACACGACGGATGCCGCTAATGGAGCAGGAACTGCTTACACTTGCGGAGCATCTTAATGTTTATCTCCCATGGTGTCCGTGTTGTTGATGTCGTTCAATTACATGTCTTCAAGTTTCTAGTTCCGTGTTGTTATGTCCGTTGCAATTTCTGCGTAAAACTTATGTTCGTTCGTCTGGACTCCCATTTGTTTTTGTAGGGGGGTTCATGCTTTATTTATGTTTATTTGTCTTAACTTACGCATACAGGTGCCCAATACGATTACCCTACCAAATGATGCTCATGTCGTTAAACAAACACGAAGGGTGCCACTAGTAGGAACAGTTAACCCTTCCGGAGCACCTGAGATTACCCCCTGATTTTAGTGGAGTTCGTGTTTCCCAATCAAAGTTTTCTGAGCAATGTTTTATATATCACTGCACTTTTTTCCTTTTTCTTTTGGCCATTGTCTGCCCTTCTTCGATTTACTGCTTCTGGTAGCCCCTTTGGTATTTTCAAGCTTTTCGTAATGTAGCACATCTTATATCATATATGTTAGATTTAATATATATGTAGGACTCACAAACGTGTCCGGTTCTACAAACGTGTCCGATTCCCCAAACATGTCCGATTACGTCATCCCTACTAGCCAAATTACGTTGTCAAAACGTAGTGACAACGTAACTTTTTCGTTGTTACAACGTAAGAATTTTACGTTTTAACTACGCCGATTTGTAGACTCCCCTAAGCGTAACTACTACGTTGTGGTACTACGTAGTAAAAGACCTTTCTACAACCAAACGACAACCATGACCATGCAAGGACGTTTACACAACGTAACCACCAACCATCACAGGACCTTAATACGAGGTAAATACAACTAATTAAGGACGTTTACACAACGTAACTACCAACCATCATAGGACCTTTATACGACGTAATTACAACCACCAAAGGACCTTTACATGACGTAACTACAACCACCTAGGGACCTTTACACAACGTAACTACGACCACCTAGGGACCTTTATACAATGTAACTACGACCACCTAAAGACCTTTAGACGACGCAACTACAACCATCTCTATATAGTTATACAACTACAAAAAATGTACAACCCTAAAAGGACTTGTATAGCCAAATTACGTTGTCAGAGCATTGTGACAACGTAATTTGGATAGTAGGGCAACTATAATCACATTAAGACCGTTACACCATGTAACTACCGGTACCAACTACAAAAATGTACATTATTTTTTGTGTATTTAAGGACCTTTTGTGATGTTCTTAATTTTTTTGAGTTAACTAATAAAATATAAAATTCTAAACATTTATTAATCCAAATTATTGCAAGTTTTACAGATGATGAAACACTCTTTCTACTCTCAGACTCATCCCACCATAATCTATTTTAAAGATGCCAAAATGTTTAGATGTAATTATTATACAAATATGTCAGGTACATGTAATAATAAATATATCAGATTAAAAAACATGTAAAATAAATGTACTAAAAATCTTTATCTTGTGAAAGTTGCATTTGACTAAATTAAAGATGTACAAATGTATATAGATAACATCTATAGAAGTAATGAATAGGTATACATCCAGTGGAGGACCTACATTTTAAGGTCCCTGAACTATTATGTGGGCCCTTTTGCAGCCAGCAAGAATAACCAACAAGGTCAAAAGGGCCATGAACAGGGTATTGGGGTAGAGTCTTTGACAATGGGTCAAACATTGATCCCTTTCACAACAGCAAAGAGGTCTGAGTAACGGATGGTATCTTCTTCAATGGTGTTGTTCCATGGGAGATTCTGATAATTGTTTGTTTTTAATTTAACCACTATATCTCAGATTTTTATTAAAATTGCTGTACTGGGTTATAAGCATTTTATGCTAGAAAACAGAAATATCTTAATAAATATGGGAACTGAAGCACTAGTTGCTGGCTAAGGAAACAGCAGAAATACATGTATACATATAAAAATATCACCCTGCTAACAATGGACCAAACTTATAAGAACAACTTGACCTATAAATCTATTCTTTAGTTTAAAATTAAACACTAAAAAATATATAATCGAAAATTACCAAAAACGAAGAAAAATTTGTAGGATGATCAATGCACAGAAAAAAGATTTTTTTCATTCTTTAAATTACTAGAGAGGGATCATTAGGATAAACAGGTGATAGTCTTGATTTTTGGTGTTTGAATGCACAAGCCTGAACTAAGAATTCATATGTCTGTTTGTGGTTCCGATTGGTTCTAACATAAGGACTGAGCTGTCAAACTATTAAGCTGTGCACCAACAAAGGATTCGAGGATCCAACTGCCAAAATGTAGGCTATGAATAGATTCTGGCTAAGTCAAGCAGCCCATACAGCTTGGGATTCAGGTGCAAATTTGAAAATTTTACTAATTGCAGGGACATTTTGAGGCCATATGAAACTGGAATTGGAGCATATTCTAAGATCAATATTAAGTACTTTAAGCCATTGACATATGATTCTATTACTAAAATAGCCTTATTCTAATAACAAAGACAGTAAAAAAAAACTCCATTAATTTTGTTGAAAAATTAGTTCATTAAAAAAGTTGTTTCCGGGATATATGGGGCCCCAGGCCTGAAGCGTAAGCTTCGTTAGTTTCATAGTAAGATCTACAAATGTACCAGTGTACACATCCCAATCCTGAGAAAGCTGTAACCCCAAAATATTCTTGTTAATGTATATATAAAATATAACAAAGAACAATAATATTTTAAGCTAAGCAATTCAAAAAAAAAAATATCAAAACCAATATATCACATCCCCTTACAGAGAAAAAATATAACCCTAATTTTTCTTTCTTTCTTAAAGAAAAAATATATATTATTAAATATGGGGACAGTCATGATCGTATGGTAGTTGGATTTATAACTACCTATGCAATCAGTGCACATCACCACTAATGTTGTGAGTTGTGAGGGGTAAAATTTGCACAGATAATGTTACCCATATTAAAATCTCCAACAAACTTACCCCTTCCATAAATTATTTCTATTCTAATAGGACATATACGGTAAATATTTAATCCATATTCCTTAATAGTGTACCCATATTAAAATCTCCAACAAACTTACCCCTTCCATAAATTATTTCTATGACGTGCTGTTTTGGCTTTGTAAACAAAAGGGTATAATAAAACAGCCAAATACGTCATGATCATTAGCGTGTGTAAGTCATAATAAACCGGGGATTTTTATACCCTTTTGTTTACAAGGCCAAAACAGCATGTCATATTAAAATTCAAAATACTGGCATACAAATCATGATTCTAATTCAACCAATCAACTTTCATTCAACATTATATTATATAATACTATCCTGGGTACTCTGGTTTCTTCTACCTTTATAAACTGCAATATTGTTGAAAGTGGTGTTAAACACTCATAACCTTATAATTAACTCAAACCCACATTATCTCAACCATACTGATACTGATATATATAAATCACAAAACTTGCATACAAAAAAAACCACATACAAATTCTAACATTTAGTCAGCAAAAAAATGAAAGATATAAAAAACAACAAAGTTAAATGAACAATGAAAGGTTTCCTTCAACTATAAAGTTTTTTTTCTCCATCAAGCATCTGGAAAGCTCCCTTCATTGGTGGATTGGTTCTGAAAAAAATAATATGATATTAATATTTTCAGCTAAATGGAACAACTTTAGGGGTGAAAATATTTTTAGTAACTATTTTGATCATGATCAGAAGCTTGAAATTATTATATTTAGGAGATAACTGTATTGTATTTTAAGCTTTGCGGATGTAAATCGTCGGTTTTACGGTCGCAAAATGAGCTTACCTAGCGACGCATATCGTAGCTAGGTAAACAGATATTTGCGACTGTAAGTGAAGACACATTGTAAAACCTATAATTAATTGATTATAACTCGGAAATATATTGCATGGATATATATTACAGAGCTAAAGAAAGAAATCCAAAAACTGTGACCAAACATATACGTTAAATTTTATTGATAGGACAAATCTAGAAAAGATACATCTCCATTTATGTAAAAAAAAAAACCATGAGAACAGAAGAGATTTAGAAGAGAAATAGTACAAAAAAAGTGCAGTTCAATCATTTAGATCTATTGCAAGACTACAATATTATCAAAATTAATACTTAATTTTAGAAGAAGCATTTGCAGTATGTAAAACATTAGACTCGGAGAGGAACTTACACTTAATATGCAAGAAACTTATATCTCTAGATTAAAAATTGATTTAAGACAGCACTTATCTTGCAGTTTTTGATATTTGTTGTTGATATAAACATATCCCGTAAAATGTTTTCCATGATCTCATTTCATTAATGAGAAATTACGAAAATCACAAAACCACATATAAATAATCAGTGGGGAGGAGATAAATATCGATCAATCAGTGGTGTGACCTAATTAAATAGCATAATTACCCATGCCCAGTACTTCTCTACTGACCAATATTATCTTCATTTATTACTACACTTAATATAGAAAACTTTAAAAAGAAAAGTAGAAATGAACCAAAAAATTAAGTCCATGTTACAAAGCTCTGACAAAGGATCATATTATAATTATTTACTCTTGGGAATTTTAGGCATTTTTTTCTGCAGTTTTTTTTACATAACTACATTCCTTATTAATTGATTTCTCAAAATTTCATTACAGGTACAGTTAATTTGTCTTTGGGATGGGATCTCTATCAGATAGGTTGATCTTTTCAAAATGTGTTTATTTTCATTTTATCGTCAACTGTAACTGATGATATTTAACATAAATCTCTTCTTAAGAAATGTTCTGTATTTGAAGTAGATTGCATACATGTAATTAAATGTAACAAGTTCATCTAAAGAACCCTTTGTTTCTGTGATAGCCACACACTGTAAATATGGGAGGAGCTCTATTGGTATAACTTACATGTATAAGTGTATGCATGTATCATTATACATTTATTTTGTAGGCTTTGTGCATGAAGTTTAATTTCTGGTTCATCAATAAATCATCATGGTAGCTTTCGTGATCTGAGTTTAATCCCTATAAAATTGCCTCAGGACTAGATTAGTTGATAGTAAAATGTAAAATATAATGTTGTTGCCTATAGCTAGAAGAACATGAAATTGAATACCTCTGATTAGATGATGGTGAAATTTGCTGTTGTCTAGCTATAGCTATGTGTTGATCGGTCTGACATTACAGGACATGAAGCAGGTGACATCTGTGGCTTCCAATATTACATGGGGCCAGGAATTATTTCGACTGGTTTGCCATATGTTGAAAAGTCACAAGATCAGCTATGTGCCTATACATGTACACATAACAGCTATAACCTCAAATCCAACTGTACTTGTTTACCACTTTTACAGAAATGAACCAGCTCTGAAATTATAATGAAGAAATTTAAACTATTTTATTCATAGTCTCATTTATATACACAATGTACAGGTATCATCAATGACCATACTGTCTTAACGATAAAAAAAAGAGGCTACTTCCCCCTGCCTCCTAAGTATATACATGTAGCCAGAAATGAGGTACCATTTGGTAATTTGCATATCTAAGATGGGGACATCATGGGGAAGTCTGCAATTTTCATATGATCTACATTAAAGATATAATTTCTAATTGCATGCATGTTATTTTCTGAACTTGAAAATTATATACCTTTGGCTAAAATCAAGCTAAATAATAAATGAAATAACAATTAAATGTTCGAGGTTCCTGGACAAAATGAAAATCGGATGCATCTAACCTTTATCTGATCTTAAGAGTCTATGTAAAAATGTCTGTAATACAGAGATGTGCAAAAAGTATTCGGTCACTGTGATGTTTTACTATATATTTCATATAAAACCACATTTTTTAAAAACATTATTCCAAAGTCGACTTTTGTTCGATTTTGATGATTTTTTTACCAACAAAAACAGAATTAAATGTAGTTTTACAAAGTGATTTTAGCATAATTTTATAATCTATAATTTTTATGAGTTCACAATTTAAACACAAAACAAAATTTTGAACGTCAAAAATACAATACAATGATAGTACATTTGAAGACAAATAATTTAAGTTTCCATTTAAATCATGAATATTTAAAATCTGTGCTTCCACAGTTCATCACAGGATTGTTGGGTGCTTTGCCTCTTGAGAATGCAATATTATACAGTATTATCTTTGGGTTGTTTAATATTACCTTTACAATGTACAGAGACGTGCCAAAAGTATCCGGTCACTAATTTTTTACTATATATTTCATATAAAACCACAATTTTTGAAAACATTATTCCAAAGTCAATTCTTGTTTGATTTTGATGAAATTTTTACCAACAGAGCGTCAGAAGCGAGAACGTATGTAATTTTCTGTGATTATTTTTAAATAATTTTTTGGAGCACAGATTTTAATTTAAATGTTCAACTTCATGATTTAAACACAAGCTTAAATTATTTGTCTTCAAATGTACTATCATTGTATTGTATTTTTGACGTTCAAAATTTAGTTTTGTGTTTAAATCGTGAACTCATAAAAATTATAGATTATAAATTTATACTAAAATTACAGTGTAAAACTACATTTAATTCTGTTTTTGTTGGTAAAAAAATCATCAAAATCGAACAAGAGTGGACTTTGGAATAATGTTTTTAAAAAATGTGGTTTTACATGAAATATATAGTAAAAAATCACAGTGACCGAATACTTTTGGCACGTTTCTGTACCTCATTGCTTTGGTTACTGACATAACTACATTTTTGTACATGTACAAGGCATGTATGATTATAAACTTTTGCTGTAAATTAGTGTAAATCTTTATTGTGTTATTTTATTTTATTTCAATGTTTGAAAATCACTTAAATCACGTTAATCATTGTAACAAATTAATGATGATTTTTCTGTTCTTCGGGGCGTCTTGATTGACAATAAAGTATTTGTTTGTTTGTTTGTTTTTGACAAAAAATTTAACAATGAATGACATTTGGCGTCACACTCACAGTATTTTCTTAAATCAATTTGGATTGCTCATTCATAGATGTAATTCTATTGACTAACCTTACTGTATATTTCTACCTTCTAAACTCGAGGTTTTTGTATGTTCGGGACATCAAAGAAATTGTTAAAATTGTCACAAAACACCAAAATGATTTGAATTTTGGTAGGAATTCAAACTCCGGAAATAGCAATAACTTTTTATTATCGAATCGTTGACGGACACACTGAATTTCCGCATTGTATACTATTATTTGACAAATCTAATAAATGATCCACTCAGCTTGAAACTGCAGTGATCAAAATCTAATTCAAATATGACGAATATTTATGAGGAAAAGTACTTCTAATTTTTGGATAATGGTAATTTTATTGCAAGTAATTAAATCTTGGAGATACATTTGTATATTGCCTTCTTCATCACGTTCTACTAAGTTCAGTGGAAAGAAGAACGATTAACGATCAAGAGGCCACCGATACGATCCTCGTACATGGCGTTTTTATTATGTTTTTTTTTTTTTATTGCTATTGATATACAACTATAGCCAGTTGTATCATCTTAACGCAAAAATGTAGCTTAATAACAACACAACTTAGCCTCACATTTTTTACTGATCAACCTGGAAATGCAAAAAGTTCTTATCAACCATGCATTTTTAGAATCAGGAGATCAACTACTATCAAATTCAAAGTCATGTCTAGAGAATACTTTCCAATTTGAAAAATCCACTTTTTAATTAAGATCCTTTCCCTTTTCCAGGGAAATACCTTAATGATTGGTGATAAGTACGTACGGTTGTTTGACAACGACTTGCATATAGCGTATTCTGAAATACGTTACCAGGACGTAATAATTACGTTTGAGTTTTTACGTTAGCATCAAGGCTATATCCGTACGTAACAAAGACGTTGGAAAGTACGTTGTCACAACGTCTTGGATATAACGTATTCTGAATACGCTACCAGGACGTACACATTACGTTTGAGCTTTTACGTTAGCATCAAGACCATATCCGTACGTAACAAAAACGTTCAAACTACAGTGTGACAACGACTTGCATATAACGTATTCTGAATACGTTACCAGGACGTAATAATTACGTTTGAGTTTTTACGTTAGCATCAAGGCCATATCTGTACGTAACAAAGACGTTGGAAAGTACGTTGTCACAACGTCTTGGATATAGCGTATTCTGAATACGTTACCAGGACGTACACATTACGTTTGAGCTTTTACGTTAGCATCAAGACCATATCCGTACGTAACAAAAACGTTGGAACATACGTTGTCACAACGACTTGCATATCACGTATCTAAAATACGTTGTGGCAACGTAATTTTCACGTAAGAAAGGGACCTGACCAAACAGCAACCAAACTGCAACGTTGTGAATACGTAGTGTGCTAGCTGGGATCTTCCCACAATCGCGTCCGAATTTCACCACAAACGCGTCTGATTTGGATGGAGGTAAAACGTCCACCACATTGACGTCATAATATAACAACAAAATATACAGCAGCTCAAAATAAGGATGAGACTATTCCGGACGTTGGCTTTTCCATTGGGACCATTCAACGGAAAAACCTGTATCAAAAGACACGAATCCTGAAACTTTCTGGAACAACTTTGATAAAATAATATCTATTACAAAGCTGAAGCTGGAAAATCCGAAATGGGGACCGGTCAAGATGGCAAATATGGTACATACAGAAAAACCTGGAACCCTAATCCTAACCCTAACCCATAACCACAACCCTAACCCTAACCCATAACCATAACCCTAACCCTAACTCTAACCGTACACGATTTGGTTTTCTCTAAATACATGTATTATACTTTTCACTCACTTATATCTATGGTTTTATAGACTATAGTATAGTAATAACACTGAAACACGGACAGAATTGTAAACATGCATAAGATGGAAGGATAATGTTGTTTCTTTGTAAAATCGGGCACGTTTGTGGAACCGACTCGGACATGTTTGGGAGAGTTTGACATCACAATGGAATCGGGCTTGTTTTTGGATTCTCAAGTTGAAATTTGACGTCATAATATAATCGCCTCGGGCATGTTTGTGAATCGGACATGTTTGTGGAACCGGACCTTTTTCTGAGTCTTTCATATATACTCAATCTAACACATATTTAGTTTTGTAACACTATATATAGATATTAAATTTAGTGCGCAAGACGCGTTTCAGGCATAAACTTCATCAGGTATGTTCAAAGTTTAACGATTAGTCAGAGGTTAGACACACATTGCATGTTCAATGAAACACCACTTGTAAGAATACTTATGTTCACTTTTTAATATTGATAACGTTTTCTCAATTCTTTAAATTGTAACTTGAATGTAACTTGAATATTTCATGTAGTTCGTACAGGTTATAATTTTCCGGACCAAGCCCAAACAATAGGTATCATAACGTTACCCCCCCCCCCCCCCCCCCCCCCCCCCCCCCCCAGAGAGAATATAAATAACACCTGCTCTCTGTTGTGGAGTAAACCCCCTCCGACAGGTGCGCCGTTTGGTTGTGAGGTAAACGAGTGCCGCCTATATTTTTTGAGAGTATCACGCAACATTATCAGCTTCTAATGATCAAAGTGTTTATTAGAAGTGTTTGTTGGTGACCCGCCCCCGGCCGTGGCAACACGAACTTTGATGAATCTAACCATCATGTCCATAGGCTTATTCCAGTGTTAATTTTTTACTTTACATGTATATATCCGTGTTCCCGTTTTGAAATAGTGCTAACTTGATATTAGACAATGTTCAATCAACGATATAGGATGTGATCTGTTAATTATATGATTAAAATACATAAACAATGTTTATATATATATAGGTAATGGGGATGTAAACCAGGAACAGTATAGCACAAATGTAAAAGAAAACTCATGCAACATCAACTCGTATGAAAACGGTAGAGTGAAATCCGTATCTCCATGGTCAAACACACACACAAAAGACCATTTAGAGCTCCGGTTCCGCAGCTAAAAAATATCGGTACAATGAACCGAGTACCTGTACAGAAAATGACATCTACGTATGTTTATTGTCAATTATTTAAAAAAAATAGATTCCCTATTCATATTATGGAAAGCAGTGCTTTTAATTAAGGAAAGGAGTGTTTTTAATTACATATAAGGTATAAAATTATCCGTAGCTATAGACAGGTTACAGTGTATTTCTAGGATAGCTATTTCTTACCATGATCAATATCATGTTCATTTTCTGTATTCATTAGTGTCAACGTGAACTATAAACAATGTCAGATTTAATTATTCTGCGCCTTTTTTCCTCAAAATAGATGGTCAAGTTTTTTCTCTAATTACCATTCAAGTTTACGTATTTAATAAAGAGAAACAGCCTAGTAAGTCAATATAATAAGTTTTATGACACATCTACTGTTACAGGAACCATTGTGATCGTATGGTAGTTGAATTTACAACTACCTTGCTACCTTGCAATCAGTGCCTATCACCACTAAAGTTGTGAGTTCGAATCCCGCTCATAGCGAAGTGTACTCTATACAACATTATGTGATAAAGTTTGTCAGAGGATTGCGACAGGACTGTGGTAGATAGTGGATTCGGTTCTAGGTCGGATCACAGGCGCTGGTGGCACGGACCTACCACCCCCCCCCCCCCCCCCCCCCTTTTTTTCTAACTTTCTGTTTACAAATCTATTTTCAATAAAATTTCTTTATTTCTTTTTTATTTCATCTCTTTTTCCTTATTTTAACTTGTTCGTGTCAATATTCATACAATCTTATGCTAACATCAAATTGCATGTGTCGACCCTGTATAGATACTAATAATTAGTTAACATCAAATTGCATGTGTCGACCCTATATAGATACTAATAATTAGTATCTACATGTATATAGGGTCGACACATGCAATTTTAGTATCTATATAGGGTCAAACCAAAGTCTATAAAATTAGTAATTCTAAGTTGTCGTTACCGGCCCGTTTAAAGGCAAAATATAGCAACCATTTTCATCACCAGGCTCAATTTCATCTCCTATTTTCCTGACCGCCATGATATAACTGAAATATTGTTAAAAGTGGCGTTAAACACCATAAAACCAAACCTATTTTCCTTGCGACAATCAAAACATTTGATTAGATGTCAATCCCAGTCACCTTTTTACCTGAATTGTATAAGAGGACAAACAACGATCTACAAAACATACATATAAAACTAAAGTTCGAGTAACACGAACCCAACTAAAAACCGGGGGGTGAACTCAGGTGCTCCGGAAGGGTAAGCAGTTCCTGTTCCACTAGTGACACCCGTCGTGTTAATCTAGTTCCAAACCTGGTGATAAGTCATGAACGAGGAAAGGACCGGGAAGTGCTTACGACAAGTGGAACATATCCGTGGTCATTTGTGACACAGGTATTCCATAACGGTCAACCAAGTCATGGTGGTGACCGTAAAACTTTCGAAGTGATGACTTCAACTTAACTATGAGGAACCCTTGGTTCAGTAGCTTTCTTGTTAGCAGCAACCCTCTATCCAGGAAACCCCGGATAGGATCCACAAGCTTTGGAATATCGTATCAACTGAGAGATATATACTCCATATGCAGGTGCTGCTGGAATGTTGCTACATATGAATGGAAAGTTCACAATGGGAAAATTGAAATCAACTCTTTTGTCGTAAAGTTTAGTTCTTAACCGACCCTCACTCAATTTCGAGGTGTGGGTCAATGTAATGAAGAATGATTATTTTTAAGAATCTACAAGCCATGGAGTGTAATTTTCTTACTTAAAATGCATTTATATCTGCAAAAAAGTTTTAATTTTATGCTTTTACCATAGATTTCAATCGAAATATCACATATTCACCTCTTTCTATTCTATAATATTGGCAGTCGCTTGTGCCATGGAATTACGCCATTTTTTAAATTTAATTTTCTCTTTAGAGATGCTTGAAAACAAAATTTCCTTATTATTTCAGCTTATTTTCCGTAACCTAATGCTTTTTTGTCCCATATTCATACAATCTTATAATAGCGACATTTTATACTGAATTGTTGGGGACCGTCGTGGTCGTGATCGTATGGTAGTTAGATTTACAACTACCTATGCAATCAGTGCCTATCACCACTAACGTTGTGAGTTCAAATCCCGCTCAGGCGAGGTGTACTCGATACAGCATTATGTGATAAAGTTTTTCAGTGATTTGCAGCAGGTTGGTGGTTTTCTGTGGGTGCACTGTTTCCTCCACCAATAAAACTGACCACGATATGACGGAAATATTGTTAAAAGTGGTGTTAAATACCATAAACCTAACCTGGAATTGTAGAGGACATGCACATGGAAGTTTGTTGTTATTGCATGTGTAAAATTATGTGAATATTGGTAATAACACGCTGGATAAAGTGAGTGGAGGAATTGAAAAATAAAGGAAACAGAAAATTGAAATAAAAAAGGAGGGTACTGAATTCCTTGCAACAACAGCAAACACCTGTGGCTAATACATGTATTTGGCGTTTGGTTTTGAAATTAGTCGTCTGTTTGAGGTCAAGTACGTACCATTGAAGAAATTAATTTATAAACCGGCATTGAACTAAAATAGGCCTGGAGGTGAGTAATGAAAAGTTAATGATGGCAGACAACTGCTATCGCAAGATAATTAATAAGTCAGTTGAAATCAATAATGCTATGTACATAACCAATGGAATATTTACTATGGAGACTTGTACCAAAATAACGAAACCATGGAACGTATTGATTACATTGTAGAATAAACTATTGGAAGCGAGGAAGAAGAAGAAGTATACGTAGGGGATTGATACGGATAATGATGGAATAGCTGTCACAGAAAAAATATATATAAGGTATGTCTTAAATTAAGTATTTGTACTGTTGCAAATACAACCCGTTTGTTTATTTGACGGTGTTTAACGCCACTTTCAACAATAGTTCAGTTTATTGGTGGAGCAAACCGGAGGACCATGAGAAAACCACCGATCTGTCACAAGTCACTGACAAACTTTATCACATAACGTTGTACACGTCATCCTGATCAAGATTCGAACTCACAACATCAGTGGCGGTAAGTACTGACTGGATAGGTAGTTGTAAATCCATACCATACGATCACGACCACGACGGCCCCTAATACAACCCGATATTCCTACAATAAGACTTGATGTTTTTGCTTCGTTTTTTTTTATTGTGTGGGAAATCCACGTTTCTTTTTAATTTTTTGTGTTGTCCTATTGTGTGCCTTTTTTGTTCTGAGTTCCGTGTTGTGATGTCCGTTGCGATTTCCGCATAAAAACGATGTTTGGTTCATATTTACCTCCAGTTGTTTGTAGGAGGGCTCATGTTGTATTTACGTTATTTGTGTTTGTTTACATATAGTGGTGTCCAACGCATATTGCGTTGTCTTTTTGTTTTGTTTTTCTCTCTGTTGCCAGTTTCTCTGGATTGTCCATATTTGGTTGCCTCTTCGGTATTATCTAACGTTTATTTCCAAAAGAAAGAAAAATAAAGACACACGCTAAAAGTAAACGAGGGGAAACGTACGTAATCTTAGAATATATTGTAGGACTACACAGCCAGGTATCTTTTCAGAATCTAGTGGGGTATGTAAATACATTGTATGCTTGTCACTTGCTTGAGACGGTTGTAATATTTATTTCATGTGACTATATCATGTAAAAAAAAAAGATCATATGCAATGTAATATAAAGTTATTATGTTGTTAAAATTAATAATGTATTGTATTATAAATCTGATCTCAAATTTGACTTAATGTTGGACAAGTAGAAAAAAACATAGATATTAAATATAGTGTGCACGATGTGTTTCTGGACAAATGACAGTAAATACTTGTTTACATGTTCAGTTCTATCTGCAGCCATGGTTAGTCATCTTTTTGTAAAATTGTGTATAGTGAGTTGGATTGCTGTAAAATTAATTAAAAAAAATATGTCGCCACACTCTGAAACACATGTATAATGACAGTCTTTACCTTAACGTGACAAGGTATCACCTCTTAATGAAGCAATATTATAAGTTATTACATACTTAGTTCAAATAAAGGCATTTTTGTATGACCAATATGACCGGAAGTAAACTGTCCATATTTTCACACCCCGGGAAAATAACCGGTTATTGGATTACTACAAGATCATTTCCATATCGAGGCCCATATTGGCCCGGTCCAATATGGGCCTCGACTTCATCTCAGGCCAATATGGGTGTCTCTTTTCTAGATGTCGGAAGTATGTAATAATAAGAGATTATTACATGACCTTTTCCATATCGGCCCTGGTATTAGCCCGAGACTCCCATATCAAGCCCGACAGCAAAGCTGGAGGGCTGATATGGGTCGAGGGTTGATACCAGGGACGATATGGAAAATTTCATGTCATAATCTTTTTATCACATATTTTACATTGAACTTTTCCAAGCATTGATGAGGGCCCGGGTGGCTCAATGAGTTAGGTAGTTGGATTACCTAACAACTCATACAAGCCTATCACCAATACGGCGTGGGTTCGCGCCCGGCTTTGTAAATTACAAAAAAGGGTGCACTCGACGCACAGCCGCAAGTGATAAAGTTTACCAGTTGCTTGCCCATGGTCGGTTCTCTCCGGGTACTCCGGTTTCTTCCACCACTATAACTGGTCGCCATGATATAGCTGAAATATTGCTGAAAATGGCGTTAAACACCACAAATCAAATCAAATCAAGCATTGACTTTTATATTGCAAAAAAGATCTTTGAACTGACAAATTGTGAAAATAAATCCTTAAGAAATTTGCCTTTGTTCAACTTGCAAATATTTAAGTTTATCGTTAAAGGATAAACGGATTTAATAAAAGTGAACTTAGTCTTAACTTAAGTTTTAGAATTTTTGAAATCCGAAAACCGGATTGTCTCCGATCGCGAACGTCATTTATACAATCTGCGACGTCACACATTCCCAGCATCCAATTTTCGACAACAGGCACATTGTCAACAAAAATTTTTACAAAACAAATTTAAATCGATTTGAATCCACCACCATCAACGAAATGAAACCTCCAAAAAGGCAGAGGAAACAATCTGCAAAATCACAGATGACACAAGGATCGGGACCAAAGCGACAAAAAACTTCAAACAGACAGCAGAGACAAGAAACAGATAGCTACAACGTGCCTCCAGTGGTATCACGTAGTAACACCAGAACTTTTACCGACATACAAACACACAATGATGGTAACAATCGTCAGAATGACACGAGCATGAACGCACCGACATCGTCTACATCAGGATGGCCAGGAAGAAACCCTTCACACACTCGGACCATGCATGATGCACGGACACATGGCCACATCAGTGCGGAAAGTTCAAGCGAAACCCTTCGCCACACACAAGTTAGTGGCACCGAGACTCGTCCAGTGAACCCAGCACAAAATACAGACCATGAATTGATTTACCAAAGGGCAGCCGTTTCACAACCGAGCATGCAAAATGATGTCTCCATGGCGCCTATCAGTACCAGAGCACAGTATACTGCAGATCCACGCAGCCAGTCCAATGGTACGTTACAACAAGGTACACATTTAGAGTTTTCTGGGGATTCTCGGGGTTTGATGGGAATGGGTGTTGTACATGAGAGCCAAATGCCAACATTTACACCTAGTTTCACTGACCCGATTAGCGCTCGCATTCCATTAAAAATAAAGGAAAAAATTTAGGCAGGGGAATATATTGATTTGTATGTCCTCCTAAAGTCGGTACGAGAGCTCGCAACTGACTCTCAACTTAGCGGCGATCTTTCCATAAAGGGTGGTCAGTTGACAGTCACACAGCCAAAAATCGCAGCAATTTCCAACATACATGTATGGACATCGGCCTTTATGATATTCATGGGTGTTATGCTCGAAAAATGGCCTAACAAAGGCCAGGAATATCTGAAATACATGTTTAATGTACGCCTTGCGGCCTCACGGGGATCAGGTACGGGTTGGGCCGCATATGACGAACAATATCGTCTTCGCAAAGCTAGATATCTTCACACCCCATGGGGTGACATCGATATGGAGCTATGGCTTTTACACGTCTCCACCCCTGCTAAATACGCACACTTTGACAATACAAATGTGAGCCAGAAGTTAGAGAGCAAAAACGAGCCCTTTCTTGCAGACTTCAAAAGGGGGAAAACCCCTCAAAGCCAAAAAGGCAACACCCAGCGTGGATTTCGATCTTGCTGGAACTTCAACAAAGGTAAATGTTCATACGGACAAAAGTGTAGATATGCACACAAATGTTCAAATTGCGCAGGGGACCATCCCTTCAAGTTCTGTAATAACAAATAACTCGTACCTTTATTCACTTGGTAGCTCCCCTATTTGTGTGCACGAGATTGAGAAATCTTTGTCTTTTTACCCGTTCGGGAATGGAAAAACAGAATTAATTCAGGGGCTAAAACATGGATTTATATTACAATACAATGGACCTAGGTTACCAGTTCAGTCAAAAAATTCGAGAAGTGTTTCGGAAAACCCAGATTTAGAACGGGAAAAGATATTTAAAGAAATTGATTTAGGCAGAGTGGCTGGCCCATTCGATTACCCTCCGATGCCTACCTTTAGGGTATCTCCAATTTTTCTCGTAAGAAAGAAGAACGGCGATTTTCGACTGATCCATAATCTTTCATACCCAACCCAGAATTCGGTCAATGATTTCATTGATCCAGACTTTTGCACCGTAAGATATTCAGGCATTGACGATGCCATAGACATGATCAACAGAATAGGTAAAGGGGGGAAGTTGGCAAAAACTGACATTAAGAGTGCATTTCGATTACTCAGTCTCCCCATCTGACTTCGACCAACTAGGTTTTTCTTTCGTTAACAAATTCTACTTTGATAAATGCCTCCCATTTGGTGCTTCGATAAGTTGCTCACTCTTCGAAAAATTTTCAACAGCATTTCACTGGTTTACGGAGCAAAAGACTGGTAATAAAGATATTTTGCACTATTTGGATGATTTTCTCTTTGGCGCAGAAGCTGATAGCCCGAAATGTCAATTCACATTACAAACTTCGGGATATATGTAAATTATGGGGGGTTCCTGTAGCCGAAGATAAAACTGTAGAGCCGACAGAAATCTTAACATTCCTAGGCATCGAGTTCGACACGTTAGCGATGGAACTGCGGCTGCCAAACGAAAAACTCGTTGAATTGAAGCATACTCTCGAATTATTCGTCCAGTCCAAAAAGGTCACCTTACGACAATTGCAATCCTTAATAGGGTTACTTAATTTCGCGTGTCAAGTCGTGTCACCGGGTAGGGCGTTTTGCAGGAGGCTTATTGATGCGACATGTAATATAAGAAAACCTCATCACAGAATTCGCGTGTCAAAATCAATGCGAGAAGATATTAAAGTCTGGTTAACCTTTTTGTCAGAATATAATGGGGTAACCGTTATCACTGATAATGTTTGGGCTTCAAATGAAACCCTAGAATCGTTCACCGACAGCGCTGGTGGTCAAAACAGAGGGTTTGGTATTTATTTTCAAGGAAAATGGGCGCAAAAATGCTGGCCAAAATTATGGGAAGAAATGGGCATTCTTAAGGACATTACATTTCTCGAGTTATTTCCGGTTGTTGTTGCACTGTGTATCTGGGGGGAACAGTTAAAAAACAAGAAAATTATTTTTAACATAGACAACCAATCTGTAGTTCACATTATCAATAAAAAGTTTTCAAAATCTGTTAGAGTTATGTCCCTTGTAAGGCATCTTGTTTTGTCAACCTTACAATATAATATTATGATCAAAGCTTTACATATTTCTAGAATTTCAAATAAAATTGCTGATTCTCTATCTCGTTGTGATTGGCAGCGTTTCCGGAACCTTTGTCCAGAGGCAGACCAACGAGGCACCGAAATACCAGACCATCTGGAAACTTTAACAACTGAAATTGATTCATTGGTGAACGCTTCAATGGCAGATTCTACGTGGAAAACATACAAAATGGCAGTCGAATCTTTTCAATCATTTCGCAAATTGTATAATTTACAAGATACTTGGCCCGCCCCTCTATATGATTTGTTATTCTACATTGCATACATGTCTCACACAGGCTTGTCAGCCAGTACTATTACTACTTACATTTCCGGTATAAGTACAATGCATAAATTAAATGGTCACACGGAAAAACTCCCCGAAAGCTGACTTGCGTCTACCAGTCTCAATGAATTTATTAAAACGATTAATTCAATCGCTCCCCTTTGTTTGTACGTCAGTATATGAATCCACTATGTTCGCAAGCGCGTTCAGTTTGTGTTTTTTTCGGACTTCTCCGCGTTGGTGAAATAACTAGTCAAAGTAAAGGTCGAGCCGGGAAGCACGTCATACACATATCCGACATAAAACTTGTCCGCAAACAAGACTCCGTTGACTTACATTTAATGATACGTAGTTCCAAAACAGATCAACACTCACATAGTACCACATTGATTATTTGTTGTCAAACCGATAACTCCATATGTCCGGTACACCTTCTGAAGGGTTATTTGGAAGTCAGACAACATGCACTCGACTCTAATCTTTATTTGCACTTTGACGGATCAGATCTAACGCGATATCAATTTTCAATCGTCTTACAAAGGGCCTTGTCATTTTGTGAAGTCAAAGGACATTTTCGACCACATTCTTTCAGAATAGGGGCCGCAACAGAGGCTAAACGTTTTGGTATTCATGACGCCGTAATAAAAAAAAATGGGGGCGTTGGACGTCCGATGCTTATACGAAATACATACGATTAGATATCTGAATTATTTATTAAATATCTCGCACGATTTCATTTATATTATAGGTTCCCGCTCTATTTGGATATTGGGATCGAGTATAGTATATTGGGCTGGTAAAGAAGTGGTTTCAAGACAAGGGGGACGTCATCTTGGTCTCCATAATGTAGGTTTTCAAGGGTTTTGGTTCGGGAAAAAGGGTATGGTTTGGAAGGAATTAATTCCAAAGATTGAGTTTCTTTTGAGAAGACATCCTCCACCGAAATTTGTTGTTATACAGCTTGGGTCAAACGATCTTGGCACCGTTAAAGGCTGGCAACTAGCAGAAAACATAATATGCGACATTCTTCGTATACACGCCTTAATGCCAAATACGCTTATTGGATGGTCCGATATATTACAAAGACGATACTGGCACAATGCCAACAATGGCAAATCTATTGAAAAAACTCGTAAACGAGTGAACCTCTTGGTAAGAAACCAAGTAATAAGTATAGGAGCGTGCGCCATAAGGCACTGTAACCTTCGTGCCAGAGAAGTAAATCTTTATCGTAACGACGGCACACATCTGTCTAATTCAGGAACAGAAATCTATCTAAACAATATTCAGGGCGCCCTCGAACATTTTATTTCCTCTGGGGGTTCTCTTGTTTTCCTTCCAATTCAAGCTTAAATCGAATCGAACACAAGGAGGAGGATGTTGACTCTTCACTAACGTTAAACTAAAACAGGGTGATTGCGTGGCGGTGAGTGGGGCTTACCCCACTCATTTGGCGGGATATGGCAAGATGAAGACGGGACACGTCGGTCCCCACATTTTACGTGAGGTCATATTTTGATTATTTTCTCCTGTGGTACCACAGGGATTTGTATTTTCATGTTCGACCCCCCTCCAACTAGTTTTTCAACCCAAGAGGCCGCTGTTGATAACACACCAGACAATAGAGGAAGAAATTCCTCCCGTAAACGTCAGTTGTCATCAACCTCTGCAGACCTAATGAAACCACCGCAAAGTCGTCAAAGATCATCATCAGTAACACGTCAGTCTGTCAAGTCGAGTGGTCCGTTATCTAATCCAGTCACATTCAAAACTCAGGGCGAGTCCTTCAATATGTCTAAGCTAGTCCAAGAAACTTTATTAAAACCAGACTTGATCAAAAATATTGTTCCATCCTTATTAAATGAAATTAAAGCCGAACTAATTAGTGAATTAAAATCGGCTATCAGATCCAAAGTAGCAGAGGCCATTGAAGAGGTGGTCAACCCCCTCCGTCAATTAATTAATGAACACCAAAATAAAATCAAATGTCTCGAAAATGAAAATAACCAACTAAAAGAACATGTAAAATCCAGCATAGCCAGCGTCGAAGCCAGATACGAAAAATTCAGAAATGTGACAAATAACACCGCCACTTTTATTGCTGACAATAAAAAACTAAAAGCCAACAATCTAAAGCTCATCCATGAAGTGTCGCAACTAAACGGCAATATTGAGGAACTGGAACAATACGGACGCCGAACATCGCTCCCATTTCACAACGTTCCGATGGTGCAAAGGGGCCTCCAAAAAATCGACCAGCTAATTGTGGACATTGTCAATAAAAAAATGAAAATCACTCCACCACTTTGTGTTGACGATATAAATAGATCTCATATTATTGGAACCATCAACAATGGCAAAGGTCAACTCATTTGCAGATTTAAAAATTGGAAGATTAAAAATGCTATCTACATGTTAAAAAAAAATCTGAAAAACAACCCTGAGAAGATATTTATCACAGAGGACCTGACAAAAACTCGTCAATTTATTGTTAAAGAACTCAACACTCAAAAGCGAGATAATAAGATCCATTCGTTTTGGACTTTTGACGGCCGTATTTTCGCAAAAAAGGATGCAAACTGTCGAAAACAGCTCATCAAGTGTGTTCAGGATATTGACTATCTGATCAATTCCGATTAAAACACCGACTTTTGTGTTTTTCAAATACGGAACATTCGAACTTTTGATTTTTACAACAATTTTTTGTCAGTATTATCCAAAACTTGCTTTATCAATTTACCTGAATATCAGTATATCTACTTGAATTACTCCTTGAAATAGTTTACTTGATAAATTAGATATATGTATATTCTTACTTACCTACTTCATTATATCCAAGTAATTAAATATATGTTCACTGTTATAATCATTTTGTCAACAACATTGTATAGTCGACACGTGGTTTTTATTTATTTACCTTTGTACACGTGTTTGCATGTGACCGATTGAAAAGGAGCACTCGATTCCAAACACTAACTTTACTGGGTTTTTTTTTTGTTGTTTTTTTTTTAAAGAACTTGTTAAAAAACTAAAGACGGTTGTCTTAAATATAAATTATTGCTCCTACATAAAAATAATAATAATAATAAATAAAAATAATAAACAAAAAATTGTGTAATTCCAAACACATAACTAATTGCGTACCACGTGTTCCATGTTACCAAATCATCAATCACTATTGATAAACAAATCACCATAACCATATTTGTTCTGCTTTTAGTGGAAATTCTTATGAATAATGTTGATCATGTTTTTTGTTTGTTTGTTTTTTGTTTTTTGTTTTTTTTTCATTTCCTTTTTTATTTAAATTTTTCAATACCCCCCCCGAAATTTTTTTTTTTTATATGTTAGCTATATTGTACAAAACCCTTACCATATCAATGATACAGCTTGAATTAGCTGTTGTTTTTCTATTGTCACAATACATGTATTTTTTGACTATCTCTTTCATGTATGTACCTTACTTACGTTTTAATTATGCATTGTATATATTTGTTCATATTTTCACTGGAGTTGAGATGCTATGTTTATTTGTTTATCAGTTGTTTATTGACCTATCTTGTGTTTTCATATGTAATTTAGATATATTTGACAATGGATAATGACTTACAGTCATACCGCGCTTCGATAGGTCATTTTAACTTCAATACGCATTCTGGGTTTTTCAAAAGACATTTTTTTAGATCAAATAATCATTTAGTGTTATATATATTATTAATGTTAATAATTAGAATATGTTTTCAAAGATTTGTTAATTTTTGTCATTCAATTTATCTGGAACTTCTATTACAGAATCCAGTTTCAACATTTATAATTTTATTGCTGATACTGCTTAGTAATGATGTTGAGCTAAACCCAGGCCCTACAAAGGAAGGTGAACTCTCATTTTTTCATTTAAACACTAGGAGTATGCGTCATAAATTAGATTACATAGAAAGCATTTGTAATGAAGCAGATATTATATGTTTAACAGAAACACATCTTGATCAAAATATAACAAATGATAGCATTTTTATAGAGAGATACTGCAAAGATCCATTTAGGAAAGATCGAAATAATTCAGGAGGGGGGGGGGGGGGGGGGGGGGAGGGGGGGTGTAATAGTATATTTTAGTAATCATCTAGTTGTCCAACCCAGAACAGATTTAAATTTTGATAGTGAAGCTATTTGGCTGGAAATTGTTGTTCCTGTATACAAAATGCTCCTTTGTGTTGTATATCGCCAACCTAATGCGAACTATCCATTCTGGGATAAGTTTCAACAGTCCGTGGAAAACGCCAAGAATTACTCGTCAAACGTTGTGATAACGGGAGATTTAAATGTAGATTTTCTTAGTGAACATTCTCACAAATTATTTGATATTATGAGGTTGAATGATCTGAAAAACATGATTACAGAACCTACCAGAACATGTAACACGCGGCAATCTTTACTTGACCCTGTTTTAGTATCTGATAATTGTAATGTCCTTGAGTCGTATGTAATTCAAGTAGATAGAAAATATAGTGACCATGAAGCAACAATTGTCTACCTAAAAGTCCCTCTTAAATCAATCAATACTTATAAACGATTAGTCTGGGATTATCGAAATGCTGATTTTGAGACCTGTAACGATTGCATATCCTCCTTAAATTGGAAATCAATTATATCTCCAGAAAATAGTATGGATGAAAACTGTCAAACATTTACAAAAACATTTATTGAAATAATTACAAATTGTGTGCCCCAAAAAGAAGTTACAATAAGACTAAATGATAAAGTCTGGTTCAATTCCGAATTAAGAAGGGAAATAAGAAAAAGAGACGGACTTCGAAAACTGGCTCGTAGATCTAATAGTGATTCCAATATCAATAAATACAAGGAGCAAAGAAATCATGTAAATAATTTAAAAAAGCATGCTAAAGAACAATTTTATTTTAATGTTAATACTATACTAAACTAATAATTTTTTGATTAGAAAACGGAAAATTTGAGTTTTCTCGAAAACAATACATTTTTTTAAAACACAGTAAACGAGAGTTTTGTGCAGAATTTTAATACCATTTTTAAAATATGCATTTCATCTAACAATAACCTTTCATTATTGCTGCACTCATCTGAAATTTGACATTTCCCCCGATTTTTACCGCCAAAATAGAGGTGGGAGTAAACTAACAAGAGGTAGCAGCCAGGTAAATCTTACCTTGATAGAGACAGAGACACGTGTACAGGCATATTTTGACACTCCATTTTTAAACTTTAAAATCTTTCTAAAAGTTCACATAAAATTTCTTCATAAACCTATTTTTTGACATCTTAACATATATATAAACATCGCAAGAATGGGTAAAACAAAGGACTTGTCAAAAGATTGTAAAAACATTGTGTTAAATCTATTCAAGTTTTTTCAGCTTGAGAAGGCCAGGGGAAGACCATTTTATTCCCCAGATAATTTGATTAAAAGAACATGCAAGGCTGTTGGCATATCTTACAGTTCTGTGTATAGAGTTGTAAACGGTAAAAGTCTTCCTGAATCCAACAGACCGAAAGAAAGAAAGAAAACTCTTGATGATTTTGACCGTTGCGTTATTAAACGGACCGTTCATAGCATGTACAACAGGAAAATTGCCCCAACAGTCTCAAAAATTAAGAAAGAAATTGAAGATACAATTAAAATCTCGAAATCAACGCTTACTTTAACTTTATTAGATCTTGGTTATAAGTACAAAAAATCCGGCGATAATAGGAGGCTTTTATATGATCAGAGGTCAGTAATAAATGATCGGTGTAATTACCTCCGAAAAATCAGGAAGTTTCGAGAGGATGGGTATGAAATTGTATATTTGGATGAGACCTGGGTTAATCAGAATCATGCCACTGACTACATGTGGTTACCAGTTGATGGTTCTGATGCCCCAAAGATCCCTTCAGGAAAAGGTAAAAGGTTGATAGTTTTGCATGCTGGTAATCGTGAGGAGGGTTTGATTGATAGGTGTGATTTGGTTTTTCTTGCCAAAGCTAAAGATGGGGATTATCACCAAGAAATGAACGGGCCCATCTTTCTAAACTGGTTCGAAAATCAGCTTATGCCAGCATTAAAAAGTCCAAGTGTTATCGTTTTAGATAATGCCAGTTATCACAACATCAAGACTGAAGAAACTGTTGTGCCAAACTTTAATCAGAGAAAAGCTGTCTTACAAGATTATCTTTCAAAACACAACATTCCTTTTCAGCCCCTTGAAAGTAAAAAACAACTTTATGAAAAAATCAAATTTAAGAAACTCCTTTCTGTTTTTAAAACTGATAAAATTGCCAACCTACACGGTCACGAAGTTCTAAGAACCCCTGTTCGCCATTGCGAATTGAACCCCATAGAACTTATTTGGGCACAGGTTAAAGGGTTTGTTGCAGAAAACAATACAACTTTTCGTTTGAAGGATGTGAAAGAACTTGTTTATGGGGGGTTTGGCAGAATTACAAAGGAAGTTTGGGCGAAGGCAGAAGACCATGTATTAAAAATAGAAAAGGAGTATGGGAAAGAGAATTGCATTGATAGGAGTGAGATTCCCCCAATAATAATTGATTTTGATGACGACGAGTCCAGCGACGAGGAAAGCTGAATCCAGTCCAACATGATTACATATTGAACGGGTATACCGGTTGTAAATGACAGATTGAACATAACGTTTTTACCTATAAAATTTTATTCATATCCAATAATTGTGTACTCTATGTCTAACTTCAGTGAATTTATTAGCAGAAAAGACCTTCTTTTTCGAATTATTTCCGAAAGATTGAAATAACTTGGTCAAATTAAAAATCAGTAATTATGGAAATTTATGATTTCACGTTTTTTTCAAAATTTTCGAGGTAAATCTCGGGTAAGCATGTGTATAAATGTCACGTAGTCAAATGCATTAACCATGAAGGGAACAATAGCCTTCTCCGGCACTTCGACGAGAGACAATAGACCAGCTGCGGGACCACCGTCGTTCCTATTGTTATATGGGATTACGTCCACGGTGAGTTGGCTGTCACATTTAACGAGCAAACTTGGCCTATTTTGAAGAACTTAGCCTGAAATAAAGACCAAAATAACGCCAAAAATTGGTAATTTTTCAGATGAGCAGGGCCTTCAGAATAATTTCAACCGTAAATATTTATACAATTCCAAAATGGTAGTAAAATTCCTGACAAAACTCTCGTTGGATGCGTTAAAAAAAAATCTACGCTTTACGAAATATTTAGATTTTTCCGTTTTCTAATCAAAAAATTATTACTTTAGATGATTTTTCAAGTTCAAATTCAAAATCCTACTGGTCATTGATTAAAAAATTGGTTAAATCGTCTGGTGATATGTCACCAATTAGTCAATTAAAAAAAGAAAATAATGACCTCATCTCAGATGATTACGAAAAAGCATGTCTTCTAAATAATTTTTTCTGTTCTATATCTACATTAAATGACAGTAATACATCAAAACCCGACTTTCCTCTCATGTAATGATATTGGCGAAAATGATCTCGCGTGGCGTTAAGCAATAATCAATCACTCACTCCCTATTTAAATCGCTTTTTAAGTTTAGAGATAGGACTAATAGGTTGTACTATATAAAAGATGTACAAATATCATTCACTGTTGTGGAGAATTACATCTTTTTCTAGTGAAGCGTAACGGAACGATGGTTAAAGACGCTGAATTCCTCACAAGTGTGAAATATATTTAAAACTTTTATTTTGGCCAAATGGAGGAGCCTTATTACTGCCGTCAATGATAAAAAAAGGACATACTATTTTTTTTTAATGTAGAAAAGTTGAGTGCGTAGTTGTGGTCCGACAGCTCTTTAGTCCGACAGTTCGATGGTCCGACAGTTCGATAGTCCGACACAATGGTAATTTAGGTAATTTGACATATTTTCTTATTTCCGTGTAACAGTAAGATCGTGCAGCCCTAGAATAAACTTTTTTTTTTCGTGTTTATGGGTTCGTCACTGGAAATAATGTATTCCCGAAAATAGTCTTCTATGAAAAGCAATATGTTTATGTCCCGCCAACATTGTTGGGGGACATTCAAACAAGTGATACCAAATTTAGTGCGTACGACATACGCATGTTTCTGGAATAACCTTCGTCAGGTACGCTCTAGATCAAAATGATTGGAACAAAATTCATAAAATGTTTGAGAGCATCAAAACCAAAAGGGGTCTAAGCAAGACAGACAGCCAAAACCGTCTAAGGTCAACTTTGCATGAGGGAATTGTAACCTTAGTTTTAATACAATCTTAAAATTTTATAAACCGAAAATTTACAAAAAAATTTGTATCAACAATCATGCCTTTACCGAAAAGTGCAACGACGACACATTTTCTTGTTATCGTTGTCATCGTTACATTTCAGTGTATTCGCCACGTAGCAAGCGTCTTCTCATAAACATGTACTTAGTCTAAATTGTGATGATTTGACCTATTTGCCGAGAAGGCATCGTGAAACCCATAGCAGATGACGCTGTACGTTCTTGCTCTTGAGGGAATACGATACAGTAGGGATTGCCAAATGATTTTTTTCATGAAAATTCGTCATTTGGTCAATTTCGACATGCTCTTTCCAAATATGCAAAGAAAAATATACCTTCGTGACTTAGTTTTCGAGATATTTAGGATCGAATTTCAACCATTTTTCGAAAAAAAATTAAAATACGGATTTTTATAGCGGTAAAGAAAATCATATCACAATTTCAAAACGGTAAAAGATAATTGCATCCGGTTTTTTGCAATAGCTTCCTATGATAATTTCGTTCAAAGATGATGAACATGTACATTGCCAATAATAGATTAAGTAGTCCAAATATTCTAGTTATTTGTGGAATATGGATTATTTAGTGGTTTCTTCATGAATAAATTTGCATGTAGAAAATGAATGCCAATTGATATTTTCTTAATATTTTGTCATGATATTCTCGCAATGATTTTATTTAGAATTTTAACAAAAAGTAAGAGGGTACATGTGTTTGTTTTTTAGCTACAGAACAAAAACCGTGCATTTTTCATGACAAACCTAGACATCGTCAATTTCGGCGCCAAATTACCCTACAATGTATTTTAATTGGTAAAACGTCGTAGAGTCTTTCCCGCCGTTTTCCTTGGAACGGCTATATTCTTCTTCTCGACTGACACACAAGTGACCTCAATATCAGATTCACCAATATCGATGTCTCTCTATTTTCTCCTTTGCATCTGTTCGTTATTTTGGGCTCTAGTGGGATAAACGGGCGTAAACTTTAGTCTGCATGACACAAAATTATATAATATTCTCACCAATAAATGAATTCTATGAAACGTATTTATACTCCTTTTAAAGATACCTTTACGACCTTATAACGAAAAGAAATTTGAGGTTTATTATTTTCGAGGCGAAAGGAGAACAAGCAGTAAATGTCTAATTTATTTTCATTATCCTACAGTAACAAAAAAAAAACCCGCAAATCTGTGGGATGAAAAGACGATAGCATTCATCATCCTTTCGTTACACGAGGCGAGGCATATTTTTGTGACGAAAAGATGAAAATTGCAGGAAGTGATCGGAAGTATTTGTCTTGTCGTCTTATAGTATTGGGGGCCCGGGTGGCTAAATGAGTTAGGTCGCTGGATCTAATAACTCATACAAGCCTATCATCAATACGGCGTGGGTTCGCGCCCCGTTTTGTAAATTACAAAAAAGGGTGCACTCGACTCGCAGCCGGAAGTGATAAAGTTTACCAGTTGCTTGCCCATGGTCGGTGGTTCTCTCTGGGTACTGCGGCTTCCTCCGCCACTAAAACTGGTCGCCATGATATAGCTGAAATATTGTTGAAAGTGGCGTTAAAAAACCAAAAATCAAAAATCAATCAATCTTATAGTATTGTTTCGAGGCGAAAGACGGCAAAAACTAACCATCGTATGAAGCCCTACAGTAAATGTTTACAAAAGGGCAATGATCATGAACGTAAAACACTTCCTTTACACGACATGTACGTCAGTCCGTGGTTCTTATAATCCCGTTAGCCGAGTTTGATTTGCCAATTCCAGAATTTTGAAACTAACATGTGACTGTACTTTGGTAAATTTTGTGATATACTGTATAAACACATCTTTTATTCCCTTGCCTCACGTTCAATCTAAAGCGGAACAGGGTAACATTCCTATCCAACTCTTTCAAGCGCTCTGAACATTTTTTTCGACGGCGTATTTCTCCTTCTTTTAAAAACGACATTATTCGGCTTGAAGCAGGTGCTTTCAAATTTTTACGCAATCGGCTTTTTATAACGTCGATGCAATTTCTGCGAAAAAGAGACGTTCCGTCAAGCACAATCTCGAAAATGTCGCGCTCGTTACCGCGACGTCGCGAAAACAGCATGCGGTATTCGGCAAGGAAATTATCTGCCCTTTCTACTGTATCGTATTCCCTTAATAGAGGGATTCAAGAGATCATTCCAGAAGGATGTAATGTAATTGGTTGTGGATTTCCGACGATACCTGCTCGGCAAATAGGACAAATCGTGTCCGTAAACTGGACTTCTGTTGCGTTCCTTGAAATACTTCAACTACACACAAGACTTCGGAGGTAGCATGAACTATTAAATTATGAACGGCGGAACTATTAAATTTGTCGGACTATCGAACTGTCGGACTATCGAACTATCGAACCGTCGGACCATCGAACTATCGATCGAATCCCAGGAAAGTGAATGCCTTTTTCTGAACAGTTTTAACTGTGACGTATTCATAATTCCAACGTTTTATTGGACAAGCTATCCTATAACCGATAGCATCACGTGCAGCAGTTTTTAATGGAAAAACGCCATATTCGGAAGAGATCCACGTCCTTTCTTGTAAATATTTCTCAGTTACTTTGTATTAATTAATACTGTACACAAACATGATCGACCATAATTTCTTATAATGACTGGCTGATACACAAGGTTAGACTTCCAATAATTAGCGTCTTCATTCAAGAAGTGATTGTTTTAATAGAATTGATTTCGAATTGATTAGCGATTTATGTGTTTCTTGAAATGTATGACATAGACGTTCTGCTGGAAACCGGAAATAGTGTCTTACTTGTGACCAATCTCTACCCAGAGTTGTCGGTCCTTACATTCACCCAATCTTTCAATCGTAACTACTCTGCCATTCTCGCTACCCTGCAAATAACCTCGTATGCATTAGGCGTATAAATCGCACTACTTTTTCACATGTCAGTTACATGAAAGTTTGATAAAGTTATATTTTAAGCAATTTTCTATATTTCAATTAAAGTTTTAATTAGTTTTGTATGATTAGATTTTACATAGTATGTCTTCCATATTGGATTTTCGTGAACTATATTTTTGTGCGGCTTAACTTATCTTAACTTCCGGCAAACAATTTTAAAAGAATTTCTACTATGTACGTACGAGGTTATTTGCAGGGTAGCGAGAATGGCCGAGTAGTTACGATTGTCCAATCTCTGTCAACGCCTGATGCCAAGAATCTTGGCAAAATCCGTTTATTAAAGGGTAACTTGATATAAACCGGTTATAATGACCCCATATATTGTAAAATATGTAAAGAATTAAGAAATAATTCATCGAAGCCATATGTATACATGTATATTGTTTTTCATCACGGGTAGGCCTTTATGTCACGAAGTTTTACCCCGAGCGATAGCTCGGGGTAAAAAGCTGACATATAAAAGCCTACCCGTGGTAAAAACAATATATACATATGGCTTCCATGAATTATTTCGATTCTAATATGTAAAATATCATTATAAATTGTCGATGACGTCATAAATTTAATCGGTCATAGATTAACATTATTTTTACCACGGGTTTGGACTCAAAGCGTTTGAAGGACGTCATATTAGAATACCATATAACTAATATTTGAGAAGCTTCTTTGTTTATTTTCAAACGAAGATAAGGGATTATTTTTTATACGGTGATCAGTAATACAGCGCATTCTGGTTCCTTGTTGTAATAGCTTCTATAGTTGCTGAACATTACACTGGTAATATTTTATAAAAAGGAAACCAGTTTAATACAAAGGTAAGTATTCTTTTAGGCGTTGACAGAGATTGGAGTGAGTGTAAGGACCGACAACTCTGGGTAGAGATTGACTTGTGACATGTTAATAATGGTATTGTTGACAGAGAATAAGAAAACGACCAGCAGGAGACAATCTCTATATCTAAAAGTGACGTGATTCATATATATATTTGTGTTTATTGAGAAAAACCCGTAGAGTAATTGTGTTTAATTAATTTAATTGTTATTTTGGTCTATTGCTGCCATGTCATCTGTCACCCCTTGAGTACTATTCAAAGTTTGAAATATTCATTAGAAAATTTGTCGTCTGGCTATATACATGTACATGTATTTGTATTTGAAACCTGCAAGGCAAGTTGATCACCCGTGATGTGGAATTAATTATAAATGATAGAGAATAAGAAAATGACCAGGTACATATATATAAAAAAGGGGGAAAAGGGGGTAATCGAATTGAGATGGTTTATGGTGTTTAACGCCACTTTCAACAATATTTCAGTTATATCGTGGCGTCAGTTTATTGGTGGAGGAAACCAGAGTACCAGGGAAAAAACACCGACCTGTCGCAATTCACTGACAAACTTTGTCACATAATGTTGTATCGAGTACACCTCGCCATGAACGGGGTTCGGAGTCACAACTTTCGTGGTGATATGCACTGATTGCATAGGTAGTTGTAAATCCAATTATCATACGATCACCAGCACGCTTTGAGAATACCTTGAATTTTCATCTACTTGCACCAGGGCGAGTTTGTAGTTGATGATCCGTCGCTTCAGGGGGGTTCTCTAGAGAATACTTTATCATAAATATTTAAAGAATGATAATGGGAATGAGAAATCTACCAAGTATTAAAATAATAATAATAATAATGATGATGATGTTTCTTTAACGATGGTGTCTCAATTATGTATGGTCATGTAAAAACAGGGAATACTCTCAAGATTACATTTAGAACAAGTTTATTTATATATTGTATAAGGATAATGATGGTAGAGAATGATAATATTACCGAGTATGAAGGGAGAATTCTCTCGTGAATATACCTTGGTACAGATATTCAAATAATTATTAAATTAATTCGTTTTGAAATGTCCTGTCATTTTGATGTTTAGTTTTAACTTAAGCATCTATTTATATATGAACTAATTTGAATGGTTCCGATTAAGACAAAGGAAAAACTGGTTGAGTAAAACCCCAAACCCAAATCCTAGAGACTTCGAATTGGCGATACCATATGCTTATCTATAACATGGAATAAAGATAGGGAAGATAATAAATAAATGCACGAGAATACTTTTGACAGAAATTATTTCATGTTTAGTAGAGGACTATGTCACTTGATTCATTGTCATTTATTTTTAGGAAGAGAGGAGTGAGTGATTGTTGTTTAACGACAAATGAGCAATATGTCGGCAATATTATGACGAGACCAAGTTAGATTCGATGAGATGATAATGAGGTCCACTTTGTACTAGACCAACAAGCTTAATTGGAATTGTTCTAGTGCTAGCTCACTGAAACAACAGTCCATGAATAGAAATGTAGCTACACTCGGACACATTATCCCGAATCGAGCCAACCAGTCTGTGCTCTTACTCCTTAATTCTGCGCGCTTATCGGAGAAACAACAAATATTGATTATAGTCTTTGGTTTGATTCGACCGTATCTCAAATCCACGACCTACCACATTCGAGGTGAGTATGCTAACCATTACACCACAGATGCAGTTCACCTCTCTTTAAATTAACAGTTATTCACAACATATGGTTAATGGAAATGAGCATACCATTTTTATTGAATCAATTAAGAGACAGCATGAACGTGGAAAAACGAACCTCGTACAAAAATGCATCTGACCCACTTTTCTGCAAACAAAATAGACTCGCATCATGTAGAAACCAAATCCAATCTATGATATTTACCTATGCGTGTTGTATAACCTATGCGCTTTCTTTTGAGTGTTATCTGACCCATTGTTGATGTAAATTAGGATGTTGTTTATACATATACAATAAAACAACTATAAGACCTAAGTGCACCCCCGGGTTTTAGTAAGGTTCGTATTGCTCAATCTTTAGTTTTCCGTGTAGTGTTTTGTAGATCGTTGTTTGTCCTTTTGTTCTTTTTCTTTTTGGCCAGTGTGTTGTTTGTCATTCCTCGATATACGACTACTGATTACCGTTTTGGTATCTTCAAGCTATTCTTAAAGCGACATTATAGATGCAATTTCCAGAAACATATTGTGCGCACTAAATTAGATATCTACGGTTTTTGTCTATTTTATGGTACATGCTGATATTATGTTATCCAGGTAAACAAAGTAATGGGAGTACCAACCAATGCTGGACGATGGAAACTATAATGGCCAAGACGGAACAAAAAGGTTATTTTTAATGTAGTTAAATTGTTTTCCTCATGTTTCCATATTACTTCTTTACATTTGAATATTGCCCCAGCTGGTCTTGATGAACATATTTTTTTTCATGTGGTTTGCATTTAATGAGAGGAAAGAATACAGATGCATGGATGCAACCCCCCTCCCCCTCCCTAAAACCAACATGCATCTTGATTTAAATCTAAAGTTAAGGAACAACACTTTTATTTCGAAGTACTACAGGCAAGGACTCTATATACGTCCTTGCTACAGGCTAACATACAGTCGTACCATTTCTAATTATAGAAAGGTTTTCTTCTACAGTTTATCTCCAAAAGCGCTTGACATATCAACTCGAACCATCAGGATTTTTCTTACTTATAATGAAAAAACAGGAATGCCAACTTTTCAGAAGTCTATAGTATTGTCACCAGGGATTGCGGTCTTAAAATATTCGAGCACAAGTTTGGTTCTCGCATACAAAATACGACCAATCAGAACCCTTTGAAGGTACCAAAGGAGTAATCAGAAGCCATAAATCAAAGGACAGAAATACAAAGGCCACAAGAAAAAGGACAAAATCACAGAAAACTAAAGATTGAGCAACACAAACTCCTTTAAAGGGAGTGAACTCAGATAGTCCGGAATGGGAAGCAGTTACTGCCCCACCATTAGCACTCGTCGAGTTACTCTTGTTAAAAATCCGGTTATAAATCACAAATGATGAAGGACCGGATCGTGACTACGACAAACGGAACATATCCGTGGTTATTTGTGCTACAGATACTCCGTAAGGGTTAACCAAGTCATGGTGGCGGCTGTAAACATTAAATGTTCCACTTTTGGAGTACGGGACGGGGCAAATAACAGTATCCCACAGTTTCATTGGAAAATGTGAAAACAATGATAATAATATACCTCCAACGTTCAAGTCAAAGTACTGTGAATAACAAACAGTGTGCATGGCGAATTGAAGAGAATTGAAAAGGTTTATGCTCAGGTGTGTTTTTAACATTTTTGTTTGTTTGTTAATTTTTTTGCTGAAGATCGATAATATCATTGACATGATTACAGATTTTCAACGTAATGTTTACTATTTGTTCATAAGATTTTTTTTTTCTGCAATTCTGACATGTATTTCTTATTATCAAAGCTAATGTTCTCCTTACTCAGGCATAGACGACCGTAGCCGATTTTGGCTATCCTGTTTAGGCTCGTTGGTTTTATTGCTCCCAAATACTTTTAAATTATTTGGCTTACGATATTGAACGTACCCGATGAAGGTTAGTCCAGAATTCTTCTGCATGCTAACCATCAATCTAGTTATAATTTGAGAAGTAACCGAGTATTTGAACCTCCATTCTGTAATACCACTTCATACAAATGTAGTTTTTTCCCTAATGTAATTGACAGTTGGAATTTACTTGATGTAGACATGCAAAATCAACATAGTAGACTGATGTTCAAAAAGCAAACAAGTTCTAATATATCTGTCCCTCCCCCTACTTTGCCTTGGGTACAAGAAAATATAACATATTCCATTGTCAACTTAGAAATTTGGCAAGTAACTTGAATCAACACAAGTTCTTATCACATTTGTCAAATAGTTCGGGATGTCCCTGTGGTGATGATGTTGAAGACAACTTCCACTACTTTTATGTCTATCCACTCTTCATTTGCCAAATAATTTGGCTGTTTACTCAACTGAGAGATTTAGCCGACTTCCTAAACATTGATGTACTCTTAAAGGGATCACCTGACCTTTCTTTTGATGATAATGTACTTATTATGAACTCTGTCCACACCTTTATTTGTGGAACCAAGAGACTTGACTATTAACATTTTTCAATTTGATTTTGTATTATTTGCCTTGAATCTTTTTTTTAAATTTGTTGCTTTAGATGGTTTTTAGCAAATATATATCTATATCTATGTGTATATGTATGAATATGCCCTTTTATGTGCTTATATATACATGTACATATGTATCCTTAATATACAGAAGAATATATTAATTACTAGTTAACTTATTCACACTCTAAATTGCCAAATTTCACAATTATAATGAATAAATGGAGTTAAAATTATTACAAAATATTGAATTTGTCCTAAGTAAAAATTATTGCACACTAATTATAAGGTAAATTAATTATTTATTCTTATCATTATACTTGATGTCCTTAGTTATTGAGGGAGAGCACTTACATAGGCTATGCCTGATGTGCAATCCCATTGGATATTGTGTAATTAAATTTATGCATTTTATTCAATAAAATATTTGAATTGAATTGAAATTCTAGAAACGTGTCGTGCGCACTAAATTTGATATTATGCTTTTATTAAATTCAGCTTCAGAATATCATTGCGTCATTTGTAACAAAAACAAACATGTCGTATTCTCGAAAATCGGGATAGTACAATCATATCTATCCAAGCATAGAGATTCAAACATAATTCAGTTACAGTTTAATCAAGTTATGACGCAGAAATATTACAGCTGAGTTTTCGCTAGAACGCAGAAATATTACAAATGAGCTTTCGTTAGGACGCAAAAATATTACAAATATGTTTTCGCTAGGATGCAGAAATATTACAAACGAGTTTCTCTAGGATGCAGAAATCTTACAAATGTGTTTTCTCTAAGACGCAGAAATATTACAATTTAGATTTATCTATAAAAGCCGTATCAAGATTTTCTGTATTTTTCCGTGGATTTGTTTTATATACACTTGTCTTTTTCAGATGATTTAAAAACATATATTAGATACAAGATAGAAGACAAAAGTAGAATGATCACAAAGTTACCTGAAATATTACAAAAACAGCAACTGAAGGAAAAACTCAGAACTGCAAAACAAGACGAGGTTAGCTTTTAAGGTTTATTTCAATAAGAGGGGAGGTTTGGGCAATAAAACTAGTTTCACTCCGCCACTTTTGACCGAAATGCCTGTACCAAGCTAGGAATGTGAGCGGTTATGTATTGTGTATTATGTGTTCGATTTCGCCTCTTTCAACAATTTTGCTATTTGATTTTGGAGCTGCTTCAATAGTGTGGTATTTCTTTTGTTTTTCATTTTATTTCCACAAGAAAGTGTAGGGCTAACTGAATGAACAATATATACCCACTGTTTACATACTAAATAACAATAACACGCTCCCTTTTTGGTAGAAGTTTGAATAGGTACTATGGCACTTCAAAATCTTCAACAATATGTCTGCCAAACCGGAAATAAATTAAAAGAAAAATCACGTGACCTAAACCGGAACTCTAGTCGATTTTTTTTCCAAATAAAAATGAAACAATGTTCGGTAGCGGATACGAAAACTGTCCGGATATTTTGTAAACAGGAAGAAAAATTACTGTTCTTCGGTAGCGTTTCAGGTTGTACCTGCCTCATAATATGAAACAGGCACTGCCTGGAAAGCTCGCGAAGCTAACCACTAATTAGATATCATTGGTCTTGGATGAGCAAACATATGCAAAACTTTATGCTTATGTACATATAATTATTTACCAACTTTGCCTGAAAATAGAAATTTGGTTTACTAGTGACCACCAGTAGACATATTAGAGTATGTAAATGTTGCACATAGCATAGGGTCTGAGACACTCTTCAAGAACACAGGTACTTGTGGACAGGGCCCTATGGTGTCTGATTGCCCATCCCTCCTTTTTTTTAACATCATTTTTTTTTCATGTACACAACATTTTGCAACTTTCTACCGTATGTATCACTGTATGACATGTATACAAACAAACAAAAAACGACCAAACAGCAGTTTCTAATTTATCCATACTAGGTTTCTGACATATGCATAAGGTTTTGAAAGTGTTTTTCTTTGAGACATTTTGGGCAATTGTGTATTTTATCAATACCTGATGCAATTAAGCGAATATAAATATAAGCTTGAGTTTGCTCTAGGAATAATCCAGAGCAGACGATCGGGTTGCGCAATCGTGTTATTTTTAGCGACTCGTTACTTTCCGTGTAGGATTCGATAATTATCAGTTACCAATTTCACGCAATCATAATTACTCGGCCATTCTCGCTACCCTACACATAACTTTGTACGTAGATAGTAGAAATTCTTCTTAAATTGTTTGCCGGAAGGTAAGTTAAGTTAAGCCGCACAAAAATATAGTCCACGAAAATCCAATATGGAAGACAAAATCTAATCATGCAAAACTAATTAAAACTTTAACTTTTATCCATGAAAATAATTGAAATATAGAAAATTGTTTAAAATATAACTTTATCAAACTTTCATGTAACTGACATGTGAAAAGTAGTGCGATTTATACGCCTAATGCATACGAGGTTATTTGTAGGGTAGCGAGAATGGCCGAGTAGTTACGATTGCAATTTCACGTTACCGCCGCCATTATGGTTGAAAGGTAAATTGGAGTAAAAAAACGTAAACAAGATGTCATTGCATTTGTAAACACGGTGACACAGTTTATTCATCGTGGCAGTTATGCACATATCGTCACGGTCGTAAAGAAGTTTTCGTGAATTTGTTGGTTAGGAAAATAATTTATGACTACATGTATCCCGTAGATCTTGAAAATAATGAGAGATCGTGTGAATATTCAGCTATAGTAGAATACATGTAGTAGTTCCAACTTCCAAGGATATTGTGACACAACCTCGCAAATAGTACTGTTTACAAGAATAAATAAAATATATCATCCTAGCGGGTACTTATCGATTAACTTGAAGAAAATTAATCTAAATCTTGTATATTTTGTTGTCCAACTATCCTTATAAAAAAGGGAAATCAAAAGAAGTCTTTTCCCCCCTAAGTGACTGGCAGGTATTCGCACAAAAACCAACTTTGTAATGTTAATGCTTTAAAGTTGGCATTATGTTAGACTTCTGCATGGTTTTATAGTTTATCATATTTATATCACATTAAACATGCAATTTGTAAATTATCATATTATGGAGCATCAAATAAAACTTTTTAAAAGGCCCAACTTAAAACTGGTATGCCCCTTTTGTAAGAGAATGTATAAAGTCTGTGTGTGTAAGACACTTTAGATGTACTAACTTAAAAATTACTTAGTTCAACTATATATCATTTTGTGATTTTTTTAGAAGTCAAATTCCTGTAAGAATGCACACCTTTAGTATTTGTACATTAAAACACTACAAAATATTACAAAAACTGTAGCTCAAAACTATAGGGAGGGACAGACAGGGGTTAAATAGTATGCCCTGATACAGGGCTATACATTAACAGTCATGTTCCATTCTTACATGTATGTCAAGCACATTATTATGATGTGGTTTCTTTTCGTGAGGCACTCCATCCTTTCTTGTTTATGCCAATGTCAGGAGACTAATAATAACATATAAGGATTAGTATGGAAAAAGTGCTAAATTCAGGAACAAGTCAGTCTTGGTTGGGCAAAATATGTACATGCACATGTACTTTGTAAATGATTCAACTCGATAACTTTTGTAAATTATAGAGCACAAAAATTAAACAAATATTCATTAACAAGAAAATATTTATTGCAAAAACAAAACATTATTAAGAGGTCAGCTACATGTATAATAACAATGTTGTAAAATAACAAAAGTATGAACTGGAACATTTAAGAATGGGTAATAAAACATATTCCACTCATCCTGATTAAGTCTTAAGTTAATGATTGAATAAAAAATATATTGCTTTCAACATCAAAAAGTTAATATTGGGGGACACTATGCAATTTTCTCTATCCTTTAGTTATTGAATTGAGAAGTTAAAAAATCTGACAAAAGTTCCACCCCTCCTCCCAAAAAAACCCCCATACTACATGTAATAAGGTTCAAAACTCCTTTAATTTCAAATTATTTGTCTAAGACTCTCTCAGGTAAATGAACAAAGCCCAAAATATTCAATAATGTTACATGAAAAACAACACTCATATGGGGGATAAAAACATTCTATTCATAGAATATTTAAACAAGAAACATAAACTATAACATGTGATGTGTAAACTATTTAAGCATGAGCAACAGGAAACACATTTAGATACAAAAAATGAAAAGACCAACACCCTTAGTTGGATTTTTAGAGTGCTACAAAATGTAGTTCATTGAAACAACAGTCTGTGGGTAGATATGTCGTTCCACTCTGAAACATTATTCTGACTCGAACAGTTTTTGTTTTTACTCCTTAATGCTGCATACTTACCAATATTATAATCTTTGGTTTGACTAGACAGGGGCTAGAACCCATGGATCTACCACATTCTAGATGAGCATGCTAACTATTACACAACATTTTTGCGGTCACATTGAAAAAGGAGTAGTTCGTCAAAACTTTCATTAAGCTAGGGACTTGTGTCCAATTTAGTTAATGCAGTCAACATGATCAAGGACATATTAAAATAAACCCATAGATTAGCTTCCAGTCAGATTCGAACTGACATCTTTTCAACATTATTGAAACGTACTACCTTGTACTATAGAAGATACATTGTATATACATGTATTGTAATTGTTAGTAGTTGACAAACCTAACATGTACGCAGATCATTAGCTTCCAGAGAGATATGAACTGACATCTCTCAAACATTATTGAAATGTACTGATTCATTGACACCATAGTAACTACAACATTTTGTCATGAATTTGTTGGGAACATTTCAGCCAAGATTGGTTGCAATCCCTTCTGTTATTATCTAATGGTCCTGAATTGGCACTGCATAGACACGATATAGAGAATAAAGAAAAACATGCATACATTTCATACCCTGCAGTGCAAGAACAATAAGCTCCTTCTGTCAAACCATCATCTTCTTTGGTGCAATATCTATACATTGTGGGGGTCGTCATCCAGTGTCTGTGATGGTGAACACTTTGTTCTTAAAATACATAAGTTGTTGTTGTTCGACTTCGTCTTTAGGAAATATGCCTCCTGCAACCACCCACTTAAAAATATTCAGACCTGGGCAACCTTATAGGCTTTCAGCATGTCATTTGTAAATGCAACATAACCATGGGCTAACCAGAACTGTTTTATGTCTGTAAAAAAAAAATTGGTGTCCAAAATTGCATACCATCAATCATATTCATCAAGCCTACCAGAATACATTTGAAGCCCAATGAAGGGAGTCTGAAATTCCAGTCACTCAAAATTTTGTCGTAGTACCTCTTGTTATCTTATAAAACACAATCTTGTGATGGCACCAAAGGCAAGTTTAACTTACCTGCCGACAACACAAGCCTGAAGGCCGTTGGCGTCAGCTCCCCCTGAATCCCGGTCGGTTCGCCCCGTGAGTCGTTTTTCCGCTATTCCCGTTCGCCCCGGGTCGTTTCGCCCTCATTTATTAATAGTGCTTTAAAAAATGAAATATGGAAAATACCATTGTAATAGTGCTTTAAAAAATGAATTATGGAAAATACCATTGTAATAGTGCTTTAAAAAATGAATTATGGAAAATATCATAGTAAATATTTGTATTTTGGATGTTGTAAGGCTTGTTCAGGGTTACTTTATTTTTGTCTTCCTCATAATTAACATGCTTTCTTGACGTGTTTAATATTATGTATGGCTTCACTTTCATTGTTTGACAATTCAGGCTGTCCAAATTCCGGTGGCTTCATTTTACAATATTGGCGATAGGAAAACTAACATAATACATACTAAGCTAAGACATAGATGTAGTGGCCTTAATGCTGATTTATATAGAGTAAATTTGAAGAATAATCCACGTTTGTATGTGGTCATTTATTTGAGGATGCTATTCATTTTTTTCTTGAATGTCCACTTTATCAACACGATAGAACTTCTCTGTTTAGCTATTTTAATAACATTGTTCCCATCTCTATCGAATATATACTCTTTGGATGTAATGAAATTAGTGAAGAATTGAATACTTTATTGTTCAAATCAGTGTAAAAATTTATTCGACAAACTTGTAGATTTAATAATTAATTATCCCCAACCGTGATATTATCTCAACACAATTTATTAGTTTTACTCCCCCCTCCTTTTTTTTGTTAAATATTAAAACAATATTTAATATGTATGCTTAGTTTGACATGATTTTGTTTAATTTACTAATTATTGATATAGCCTGTACATTTGCTGTCATTTGATTTGTTTTGTTTATGCTATTACTGTATTTGTATGGAGAGGGACTAGTAAGTTGTAAAAACTTGTTCCCAATCCAATTGTATATATATATTGACAATAAAATCATTATAAAGTAAATTGTTTGACACCTGCTTAAATTTGTAAAATTTCTTTGAACAATGCAGTAATAAATTTATATGTATCCTATGTATTGTTTGTTCTGCATGGCTTCAAATTAGTTGTTGACACGACACTTATCAGTTGTTATTATTATTTTTTGCATACAACTAATAAATAAATAATTACCAAAAAATTGTCGAAAAAGACTTCATCTAGTATTATATAATAGCGATTAAGTGGGGCGAATCGACTCACTTTCTGGGGCGAAATGAATGCGAGTGACGTAAAAAATTGGACTTTAGACTCTTTTTCTCCATAGTTTTCACAGCGCAAAATTTTGAAAAACTGGTTCAGCTAGCACCCTGACGTTTAAACCACACAATCTGAGTAAGTATATAGTTTTTATTAAGTGTAACCTGATTTTTCTAACAACACACTGTTGTTTTAATTGTAATTATTGTATTATTGTAAAAATATTCGGTAATTTTTATGAAAAGCAGTTTTTATATTTATCCGGATTTCCCCCATCGCATTTTTTTAATGCGGGGTAATTCTGGACAGCTTCTATAATTCTATAAAATTTGGTGTCTCGGATGCAACGATTAATCCTCATATGATATAACTTTGACTATTTACACCATTGTACACATTCTGGCTACGCATTCATCATCACCAGAAACATTTTTATGTCACTGTCATCACTAAATAAAAATGCGACAGTAGATAAGCGAAGTCCGTCGAACAGCCATACTGTTTTGGCAAATATGTAACACATTCTTTATACTCATCTACACATGGTGATACCCATTTCAGGCTGTCGGTCCATTTTCTGCCCGGACTTGCGGTCAATACCGGTATGTCCGTTTTCCTACTGATAACTTCTGAACGAAATCAGATATTCTTCAAGCTAGTATACTTTTTCGGAATTTCCAATACTCGCACTGACTTCTATTTTCAGTTCAGAGGTAGATCTATATGTTCTATTGGACATATTGATTACACAGGTACCGGTAACATACGATGTTTTGATTGACCGGGCCCCGAGTATCTATATAAAAAGGACTTTTTTATATAGATATTATAAAAAGGACTTTTTTATATAGATATTATAAAAAGGACTTTTTTACATAGATACTCGGGGCCCGGTCAATCAAAACATCGTATGTTACCGGCCCCTGTGATTGATTAGGTCTACTTCATCATAGTTCGGCGGTTTTCTGATTTTATCATAATATGGATGTTCCAATGTGGCGGAGTATTACTTAATAGCATTATAGACCAATACTTTGGCAAAAAATAGGATACTGAAATTGTGAACAATAAATGAAAAAAATGTCGTTTCGTTTATATTAAGAGGTTGCTTATATTTTGTAGAAATGTCGAAGAAGAGTACCATTACTGAACAAATGTTGTTAAGAGAGATAAATGGAGATTTTGGTGTCTTGAAATACATTGCCTGTCAAAAACTGTACAATTTGTATATGAAAGAATGGTATTTTGAAAGCGATTATCTGCCACTTCTATACATTAATCTTATACACGCAGTGTGTCAAAGTTCCGAAGTAGCGTCTTGTGCCATCCAAATTAATGAAAATCAATACGCCAATGAAATCAACAGCATAGTATTTGTAGCGGACATAATTGCTGACATGTTCGAGAACGGTATCATTAGAGACCTCGTCGACAAAGTGAAAGATTAA
The DNA here is from genome assembly GCA_963383655.1 of Bathymodiolus septemdierum. Lineage (NCBI taxonomy): Eukaryota > Metazoa > Mollusca > Bivalvia > Mytilida > Modiolidae > Bathymodiolus > Bathymodiolus septemdierum. The sequence continues at coordinate 660,436 of OY726526.1, forward strand.
CTAACGTTTTAAATTCTAATTAATAATTAAATGATTGCGATAAAATGTGAAGAACAAGATTAATATTAAAATAGTATGCAAACGTTTAGTGTATATGCAAGAACAATTTAGATATGGAGTAAATGAACTGATGAGACAAAATCCCAATTAATACATGGTAAACAAAGAGATGGAACAACCTTTTATTGTTGTTCCTTATCTTGAAGTCACCATGAGGCCCTCAACAACGAGCAACCTCCCACACCTCACAGCAAGTCCAGGACGCCCCCCAGCATTATCACAAAAACCGTATTGCATTAATAAAATCCCTCATTAATTTCCGATCTACAGTATCTGGAATTGTGTCATTTACCAAACCTTAATTTATGTTTATAGAATGCCAAGAAAATACATAGGAAAAAAGAAGAAGACATATGACCTTTCTGCGTTAATGAATGCTGTGGATGCTGTCAAAAGTGGCCATCTTTCAATTAGGAAAGCAGCAATTGAATTTGATGTTCCTAAAACAACTCTGCATGACACTCTGAAGGAGAAATATCAAGATGCTGGTATGCCAGGTCGGAAGCCAGCACTCCCAGTAAATATTGAAAATCGAATTGCCAATGCCTTAAAGGAAGCGTCGAGACAAGGAATGGATGTGTCAAGACTGCAGGTGATGAGAAGAGTGGGAGACCTAACAAAGAAAATGAAGCTGTCTGTTGCTGCTTTCAAGGGTAAATCTCCAGGAAAAGACTGGTTTGATGGCTTCATGAAAAGACATCAGGATCTTTCGATTCGAAAACCAGAGAAGCTAACAACAACCAGGGTCAGGATGCTTAATCCAGTTGTTGTTACAAATTACTTTAATGATCTAGATGCTCTATTAGACAAACTTGATTTGAAAGAAAAACCTGATCAAATATGGAATTGCGATGAGACGGGGAAAAACTTTGAACACCAGCCGGTAAAAGTCATTGCCGCTAAAGGGGAAAAATCCGTTGTTGGCAGAACATCAGCGAGCAGTAGTAATATCACAATAATGGCCTGTGTAAATGCTGATGATCGAACCATCCCACCTCTCTTCGTTATTAAAGGGAAAACCTCTAAATCTTTGCATGGATTTAACACCTCAGCTGCGCCCGTTGATACGAAGTGGTTTATGCAAAAGAACGGTTGGATGACCGACAGTATAGGAGAGAGGTGGTTTGAAGAGGTATTCCTTGCTCAATGTGGGGACCAACGACCACAACTTCTCGTTCTGGATGGTCATTCTTCGCACGAAAGTCTTGCCATCTTAGAATTGGCCATTCAGCATGATATTCATATATTATGTCTTCCACCGCATACGACACATGCTCTCCAGCCCCTGGATAGATCTGTGTTCGGGCCACTTAATAAGGCATTCAACACTGTTTGTTCAGAGTTTCTCGCTGAAAATGCCCTGCATTCTGTAAACAAATGGTCTTTTCCTGGTTTGTTGTCGTCCTCTTGTGATATCGCCTTTACAAAAAGCAATATACAGAGCGGATTTCGTGCTTGTGGGATATACCCTTTCAATCCTAGAGCAGTAGATCAGGGTATGCTGTTACCATCAAAACTATCCGATTCAGCTCTTGTGCCTTCTACTGAGAATGAATCTCCGTTAACACCCGTCGCCTCTGCACCTACAAGCAATGATGACGTTGCAATTGCCGCGGCTGGGCTGGTCTTGCTATCAAGTTCTGTAATCCCTACAGGCGATACTAGCAGTTCATCATCGTCCAGCTCTCTAGTAGCTGAAGTTCCTCCATCTCCATCTATTGCTGCTCTTCCTATAGAGCAATGTACGGCTACACCTGGTGTATTTACGTCAACAGCATCTTCTCCTCCAGTTATCGAGGACCCAGAGCTTCTACTCCAACTAATTTAGTTCGGTAAGATTGACATGTTTACCCCAGACCAGGACGGTGTAGTAGAGGTAGAAAATATCAGTAATGATGTGTGGGACTATACAATGCGTGTTATGTTTCTGCCAACTAAAGCTTCAAGTGACAAAATTACTTCGTCGTCTAGGTGCGCGAAGAAAAATACTTCACATCGTCTACTGACATCAACAGATGTGTTGAAAGAAAAACAAGAAAGCATAGAGAAAAAAGAAACGGCAGAACTAAAGAAGAAAGAGCGGCAGGAAAAACTGAAAGCAAGATGTACAAAAGTACAAAATGTTTGAGCTCTTTGGTGTGCTAAATTATCATAGTGAGTTTATTTGTCGTGACGTTGGGTTTGACATTTTAATTAAATTTATTGCTGTAAACAGCTTCCAAGATTGTTACTTCAAATGAATTAAAGTCTAAGCAGTTAAGTGTCTCTTCATCTTGCATCTTCACTTTTTCCCTCCGTTCCAGTTAGAAAATATCTCCCAATTCTTGTCTATTCGTGTTTATGGGTAAATGTCAGACTATAAACGTCCCAAGAAACATCGACAAATGAATACCGAAGCAACAAGCCGAAGAGATAATTAAATCCAGAAAATCACAGGTCAGAAAAGCGATAGAGAGAGTACACACAAAAAGACAATAGAAATAACAAGGACAAAACAAATAAACAGAATTGAACACGAACGCCACAAAAAATAAAGCAATAGCAGCGTGAACCTTCACAAAAAACGGGAATATCATCAGGTGCTCCGGAAGGGTTGGCATGATCTGCTCCACGCGTAGCACCGTGACACTGCAAGTGGAAAGTCCGGTATGGAGTCGAATATTTTGGTGTGTGTCGGTACATTTACATTGTCAAGTTGTTGGATCTCTCTTGGGACTGTGGCTTCACACCGGTCTCTTCTATTTGGTGTCAAAAACGGCAAGGTCTTCACGCTAAACAGGAGAACAGCACTTCGCTTCGAGTTGCAAAACTAATAACTTAATGAAATTCAAAGCGGTAAAATGTAAGACCCTTTACCAAATGTCGATTATGAAATACGTTTGTTCATTTGTCGCAAATCATAGCCGATTTTGCAACCACTCGCTCATAAACATTTTGAAAGTGTAAAATATTTATGAGCGAGTGTTTGCAAAACCGGTGATGATTTGCCACAAATCGGAACAAATGTAAGTTCATAACTGACATTTGGTAGGGGGTCGTGTACTTTACGCTTTGAAGTTCGTTTAGTATAACGTGAGATCATCAATTTTTGCAACCCTAAGCGATGAGTATTTTTCACCGTGTTTACCGTGTTCCTAGTCAATGATCATGACGTACGTTGTCCACCGTGTGTAGGCTCGTAAGCAATATAAAAGTACAGTACATCAACAAATAAGTTTAACAATTGATTATCAAAAGAGGACAGAAAAAACGATAAGCGAACGCAATTTTCCTTAGTCTGTATTTATTATAGTATCAAATTTATATGTCCGGAATTACCCTCAGAAAGTCCGGAGTTACCCCATAAAGTCCGGAATTACCCCATATTTCTGGCGTATGAATTTCGGTATCGGGTCACTTTATTTTCAACACTATCAATGATAAACCATGCTTTCGTGATCTGGTACATTCATTTTGACATTACCTTATCGTAGGGATGCACTGCTGATATTGCCTATGCGGAACCAACAAAATGTCCGGAATTACCCGGATTTACCCTAAGGCCGCTTAACATCCGGATTTTATTCCCATTGGACTTTGGACCAATATTAGTAAATTGGGGTGTCAACGGAACTTTTGAAAGTGTTTTTCTTTGAGACATTTTGGGCAATTGTGTATTTTATCAATACCTGATGCGATTAAGCGAATATAAATATAAGCTTGCGTTTGCTTTAGCAATAATCCAAAGCAGACGATCGGGTTGCGCAATCGTGTTATTTTTAGCGACTCGTTACTTTCCGTGTAGGATTCGATAATTATCAGTTTCAATTTATAGATAAAATTCTTTAAATATTCATTTCAAACAAATAATTTGTATATTTTCGTCAAAGGAGAAGAACGTTGAATTAAATTTAATGTTTATTTCACAAGCAAACAATATAGGCAACAGCGAAATACCGGTATTCGCTCTTCGATACCTTTCGTACACCGCATCTTTCATAAGCTCTCGAGGGTGTCGCGAAAAGCAGTGACCCGGAATGTCCCGGATGTGTTGAAGCTTTTTCATAGGCATAGTGGTATGGATAACCGGATGTGTTGAAACTTTTTCATCGGCATAGTGTATGGATGATAAGGATTTCTGTTTTAGTCAAAGTAAATGGTATTCGTCATTATTCCTTTATTGATTTAATTTTACCATGTTTCAGTCATAAATAGCTCGCTTAACGAAGCGAGCTTATTACGCTCCCAAAGGCAGCGTTAATGGTAGAAGTATGAATAGGTAATATGGCACTTCAAAATCTTCAACAATATGGCTGCCAAACCGGAAATAAATTAAAAGGAAAATCACGTGACCTAAACCGGAACTCTAGTCGATTTTTTTTCAAATAAAAATGAAACAATGTTCGGTAGCGGATACGAAAACGCTCCGTAGTTTGGAGTTTTAGGTGGTGTTATTTTTAATCTTGATATTTTGTAAACAGGAAGAAAAATTATTGTTTTTCGGGAGCGTTTCATGTTACACCTGCCTCATATTAGTGTTAGGAGAAGGACAAACTATAATTCCTTAACAATTTATTATTACTATTCCTCAAATAAATATGTTTTCTTGCCATCTACATTATACACCATTCTAACATAACCTCCTTCTTTCGCTTTGCTAACAAACGAGCGAGTTATCCATTCGGTATAATCTCATTAGCACATGCGCCGGTGAATGTGACTGACTTTTCCATTGGCAACATAAATTGTAACCCGAATAATGCCGATAGAGGGCGCAGTATTATTCGAGTTACATAAATTGTGTGCGACATTTTCCACAAGCGTAAATATAAATTACCGTCTTCCAATCAAAGTATACTACCGTATTTGTACTCTTAGACATATCAGAATCGAAATAAATCATGGAAGCCAGAATGTGTTTTGAGTTTTAACATGGATTGGCGGATATTAGTGAATTTTATCCGCCAATCCATGTTAAAACTCTTAACACATTCTGGCTTCCATGATTTATTTCTTAAATATCCGTTTTTTTAGCCATATGTGGAACACACAAAAAACACAATCATATTCCGATTTCCTCAACCAATTGATCTGACCACCACGATATATCTGAAATATTGTTGAAAGTGGCGTTAACACCATTACACTCCTAGCCATTATTATCGCTCATTATTATATCAGTAATTGATATTACATGTCATTGACATAAAGTATCAAATATCATGCTAGTTAAGTACTCGGAGACCATATTCCAAGGAACCTTGAGTTGATAATACAACACAGAATGTTCTAAATTTGAAATGATTCTTTGACATAAATACAAAAAACAAAACAAAATGAGAAAACAGATCAACCAACGAATTAATTCAGATTTATCATTTATTATTATTTGTATAATGTTTATTTGTTTTACACAGGCTTTGCTTGAGATCGACAAATTATTGGCTAAATTAGACCGTGATGAAGCCAAAAGTATAAAAACAATTACATGTACTTCTGATGAGAAAAAGTCGCCAGTGAAGGACGATAAGCCAATCACATACCGCGATTCTCTAACAGATGCTCTAGATAAACTTCTAGAAGATATGGAACATATGGATGACGACTTTTGAAGATGTCCAAGACCGCACACTTGTACTTCCGCTGTTTACATTATTGTTAAAAATACAACTGCATATTTTTTTTGTACTAAATGTAAATAAGTGAATAAAAATAAAACAGACAATTGGTTTGTTCTTTGAACACTATCATGCCAAGATGCATTTTAAGTTGGGACTCCCTCAGTAAATTCCAACAATTACAACACTACCGATATGTTATTTGTAGACACATTTGAATAACCGAAAGGTCATGTTTCATTTTTTGTTATTCTGAAGTTTCCCAATAAAAGTTTTAAGATGCCAAATTGGTAATCAGAAGCCGTGTTCAATGATTTGAAGTGGCCACATTTCAGTGCCTCAATTTAATAACGGTATGTCGTGATCTTTTATTTGTGTTTTTATGTGCAATGATTTCAGGCGAGAGGCAGTCTTTAGGTTTGATAGTATCTGATGCATTGTTGACCATCACTATTTAAACTTTCTATAAATGACCATAAAATAACGCAAAATGGTGATGCAGATGTTGAAACAACCAATTACCGTTTCATACAAGAATAGTTAGTGTTCCTTAGCCTATAAATGAGGAGTATTTATATCATATAGCCTATTAATGCTACAACAGTGTGTGCTCCTCTTTTTTAGTTTTCTGTGTTGTGTTTTTTTTTTTGTTTATCTTTGTCCTGTGTCTGGTGTACCCAATGTTGACAGTATCTCTGTGTTGTGTTTTTTGTTTGTTTGTCTTTGTCCTGTGTCTGGTGTACTCAATGTTGACAGTATCTCTGTGTTGTGTGTTTTTTTTTTTTGTCTTTGTCCTGTGTCTGGTGTACCCAATGTTGACAGTATCTCTGTGTTGTGTTTTTTTTTTGTTTATCTTTGTCCTGTGTCTGGTGTACCCAATGTTGACAGTATCTCTGTGTTGTGGTTTTTTTTGCTTATCTTTGTCCTGTGTCTGGTGTACCCAATGTTGACAGTATCTCTGTGTTGTGTTTTTTGTTTGTTTGTCTTTGTCCTGTGTCTGGTGTACCCAATGTTAACAGTATCTCTGTGTTGTGTTTTTTGTTTGTTTTTCTTTGTCCTCTGTCTGGTGTACCCAATGTTGACAGTATCTCTGTGTTGTGTTTTTTGTTTGTTTATCTTTGTCCTGTGTCTGGTGTACCCAATGCTGACAGTATCTCTGTGTTGTGTTTTTTGTTTGTTTGTCTTTGTCCTGTTTCTGGTGTACTCAATGTTGACAGTATCTCTGTGTTGTGTTTTTTTTTTTTTTGTCTTTGTCCTGTGTCTGGTGTACCCAATGTTGACAGTATCTCTGTGTTGTGTTTTTTTTTGTTTATCTTTGTCCTGTGTCTGGTGTACCCAATGTTGACAGTATCTCTGTGTTGTGTTTTTTTTTGTTTATCTTTGTCCTGTGTCTGGTGTACCCAATGTTGACAGTATCTCTGTGTTGTGTTTTCTGTTTGTTTGTCTTTGTCCTGTGTCTGGTGTACCCAATGTTGACAGTATCTCTGTGTTGTGTTTTTGGTTTGTTTTTCTTTGTCCTGTGTCTGGTGTACCCAATGTTGACAGTATCTCTGTGTTGTGTTTTTTGTTTGTTTTTCTTTGTCCTGTGTCTGATGTACCCAATGTTGACAGTATCTCTGTGTTGTGTTTTTTGTTTGTTTGTCTTTGTCCTGTGTCTGGTGTATCCAATGTTGACAGTATCTCTGTGTTGTGTTTTTTGTTTGTTTATCTTTGTCCTGTGTCTGGTGTACCCAATGTTGACAGTATCTCTGTGTTGTGTTTTTTGTTTGTTTATCTTTGTTCTGTTTCTGGTGTACCCAATGCTGACAGTATCTCTGTGTTGTGTTTTTTTTTCTTTATCTTTGTCCTGTGTCTGGTGTACCCAATGTTGACAGTATCTCTGTGTTGTGGTTTTTTTTGTTTATCTTTGTCCTGTGTCTGGTGTACCCAATGTTGACAGTATCTCTGTGTTGTGTTTTTTGTTTGTTTTTCTTTGTCCTGTGTCTGGTGTACCCAATGTTGACAGTATCTCTGTGTTGTGTTTTTTGTTTGTTTTTCTTTGTCCTGTGTATGGTGTACCCAATGTTGACAGTATCTCTGTGTTGTGTTTTTTGTTTGTTTTTGTTTGTCCTGTGTCTGGTGTACCCAATGTTGACAGTATCTCTGTTTTGTGTTTTTTTGTGTCTATCTTTGTCCTGTGTCTGGTGTACCCAATGTTGACAGTATCTCTGTGTTGTGTTTTTTGTTTGTTTTTCTTTGTCCTGTGCTTGGTGTACCCAATGTTGACAGTATCTCTGTGTTGTGTTTTTTGTTTGTTTGTCTTTGTCCTGTGTCTGGTGTACCCAATGTTGACAGTATCTCTGTGTTGTGTTTTTTGTTTGTTTATCTTTGTCCTGTGTCTGGTGTACCCAATGTTGACAGTATCTCTGTGTTGTGTTTTTTGTTTGTTTACCTTTGTTCTGTTTCTGGTGTACCCAATGTTGACAGTATCTCTGTGTTGTGTTTTTTTTGTTTATCTTTGTCCTGTGTCTGGTGTACCCAATGTTGACAGTATCTCTGTGTTGTGTTTTTTGTTTGTTTATCTTTGTTCTGTTTCTGGTGTACCCAATGTTGACAGTATCTCTGTGTTGTGTTTTTGTTTTGTTTATCTTTGTTCTGTGTCTGGTGTACCCAATGTTGACAGTATCTCTGTGTTGTGTTTTTTTGTGTTTATCTTTGTCCTGTGTCTGGTGTACCCAATATTGACAGTATCTCTGTGTTGTGTTTTTTTTTTCTTTGTCCTGTGTCTGGTGTACCCAATGTTGACAGTATCTCTGTGTTGTGTTTTTTTTTGTTTATCTTTGTCCTGTGTCTGGTGTACCCAATGTTGACAGTATCTCTGTGTTGTGTTTTTTGTTTGTTTTTCTTTGTCCTGTGTCTGGTGTACCCAATGTTGACAGTATCTCTGTGTTGTGTTTTTTGTTTGTTTATCTTTGTTCTGTTTCTGGTGTACCCAATGCTGACAGTATCTCTGTGTTGTGGGTTTTTTTTGTTTATCTTTGTTCTGTGTCTGGTGTACCCAATGTTGACAGTATCTCTGTGTTGTGTTTTTTTTGTGTTTATCTTTGTCCTGTGTCTGGTGTACCTAATATTGACAGTATCTCTGTGTTCTGTTTTTTTTTGTGTTTTTCTTTGTCCTGTGTCTGGTGTACCCAATGTTGACAGTGTCTCTGTGTTGTGTTTTTTTTTTGTTTATCTTTGTCCTGTGTCTGGTGTACCCAATGTTGACAGTATCTCTGTGTTGTGTTTTTTGTTTGTTTGTCTTTGTCCTGTGTCTGGTGTACCCAATGTTGACAGTATCTCTGTGTTGTGTTTTTTGTTTGTTTATCTTTGTTCTGTTTCTGATGTACCCAATGCTGACAGTATCTCTGTGTTGTGGGTTTTTTGTTTGTTTATCTTTGTTCTGTGTCTGGTGTACCCAATGTTGACAGTATCTCTGTTTTGTGTGTTTTTTTTTTTATCTTTGTCCTGTTTCTGGTGTACCCAATATTGACAGTATCTCTGTGTTGTGTTTTTTGTTTGTTTTTCTTTGTCCTGTGTCTGGTGTACCCAATGTTGACAGTATCTCTGTGTTGTGTTTTTTGTTTGTTTATCTTTGTTCTGTTTCTGATGTACCCAATGCTGACAGTATCTCTGTGTTGTGGGTTTTTTGTTTGTCTTTGTTCTGTGTCTGGTGTACCCAATGTTGACAGTATCTCTGTTTTGTGTGTTTTTTTTTTTATCTTTGTCCTGTTTCTGGTGTACCCAATATTGACAGTATCTCTGTGTTGTGTTTTTTGTTTGTTTTTCTTTGTCCTGTGTCTGGTGTACCCAATGTTGACAGTATCTCTGTGTTGTGTTTTTTGTTTGTTTATCTTTGTCCTGTGTCTGGTGTACCCAATGTTAACAGTATCTCTGTGTTGTGTTTTTTGTTTGTTTGTCTTTGTTCTGTTTCTGGTGTACCCAATGTTGACAGTATCTCTGTGTTGTGTTTTTTTTTTTTTTCTTTGTCCTGTGTCTGGTGTACCCAATGTTGACAGTATCTCTGTGTTGTGTTTTTTTTTGTTTATCTTTGTCCTGTGTCTGGTGTACCCAATGTTGACAGTATCTCTATGTTGTGTTTTTTGTTTGTTTTTCTTTGTCCTGTGTCTGGTGTACCCAATGTTGACAGTATCTCTGTGTTGTGTTTTTTGTTTGTTTATCTTTGTTCTGTTTCTGATGTACCCAATGCTGACAGTATCTCTGTGTTGTGGTTTTTTTGTTTATCTTTGTTCTGTGTCTGGTGTACCCAATGTTGACAGTATCTCTGTTTTGTGTTTTTTTGTGTCTATCTTTGTCCTGTGTCTGGTGTACCCAATGTTGACAGTATCTCTGTGTTGTGTTTTTTGTTTGTTTATCTTTGTTCTGTTTCTGGTGTACCCAATGCTGACAGTATATCTGTGTTGTGGTTTTTTTTGTTTATCTTTGTTCTGTGTCTGGTGTACCCAATGTTGACAGTATCTCTGTGTTGTGTTTTTTTGTGTTTATCTCTGTCCTGTGTCTGGTGTACCTAATATTGACAGTATCTCTGTGTTCTGTTTTTTTTTTGTGTTTTTCTTTGTCCTGTGTCTGGTGTGCCCAATGTTGACAGTATCTCTGTGTTGTGTTTTTTTTTTGTTTATCTTTGTCCTGTGTCTGGTGTACCCAATGTTGACAGTATCTCTGTGTTGTGTTTTTTGTTTGTTTTTCTTTGTCCTGTGTCTGGTGTACCCAATGTTGACAGTATCTCTGTGTTGTGTTTTTTGTTTGTTTATCTTTGTTCTGTTTCTGATGTACCCAATGCTGACAGTATCTCTGTGTTGTGTGTTTTTTGTTTATCTTTGTTCTGTGTCTGGTGTACCCAATGTTGACAGTATCTCTGTTTTGTGTGTTTTTTTTTTTATCTTTGTCCTGTTTCTGGTGTACCCAATATTGACAGTATCTCTGTGTTGTGTTTTTTGTTTGTTTTTCTTTGTCCTGTGTCTGGTGTACCCAATGTTGACAGTATCTCTGTGTTGTGTTTTTTGTTTGTTTATCTTTGTCCTGTGTCTGGTGTACCCAATGTTAACAGTATCTCTGTGTTGTGTTTTTTGTTTGTTTGTCTTTGTCCTGTTTCTGGTGTACCCAATGTTGACAGTATCTCTGTGTTGTGTTTTTTGTTTGTTTTTCTTTGTCCTGTGTCTGGTGTACCCAATGTTAACAGTATCTCTGTGTTGTGTTTTTTGTTTGTTTTTCTTTGTCCTGTGTCTGGTGTACCCAATGTTGACAGTATCTCTGTGTTGTGTTTTTTGTTTGTTTATCTTTGTCCTGTGTCTGGTGTACCCAATGTTGACAGTATCTCTGTGTTGTGTTTTTTGTTTGTTTATCTTTGTTCTGTTTCTGGTGTACCCAATGCTGACAGTATCTCTGTGTTGTGGGTTTTTTTTGTTTATCTTTGTTCTGTGTCTGGTGTACTCAATGTTGACAGTATCTCTGTTTTGTGTTTTTTTTTATCTTTGTCCTGTGTCTGGTGTACCCAATATTGACAGTATCTCTGTGTTGTGTTTTTTGTTTGTTTTTCTTTGTCCTGTGTCTGGTGTACCCAATGTTGACAGTATCTCTGTGTTGTGTTTTTTGTTTGTTTTTCTTTGTCCTGTGTCTGGTGGACCCATGGTTGACAGTATCTCCGTGTTGTGTTTTTTTTCATCTTTGTCCTGTGTCTGGTGTACCCGATGTTGACAGTATCTCTGTGTTGTGTTTTTTGTTTGTTTTTCTTTGTCCTGTGTCTGGTGTACCCAATGTTGACAGTATCTCTGTGTTGTGTTTTTTGTTTGTTTATCTTTGTTCTGTTTCTGATGTACCCAATGCTGACAGTATCTCTGTGTTGTGTGTTTTTTGTTTATCTTTGTTCTGTGTCTGGTGTACCCAATGTTGACAGTATCTCTGTTTTGTGTGTTTTTTTTTTTATCTTTGTCCTGTTTCTGGTGTACCCAATATTGACAGTATCTCTGTGTTGTGTTTTTTGTTTGTTTTTCTTTGTCCTGTGTCTGGTGTACCCAATGTTGACAGTATCTCTGTGTTGTGTTTTTTGTTTGTTTATCTTTGTCCTGTGTCTGGTGTACCCAATGTTAACAGTATCTCTGTGTTGTGTTTTTTGTTTGTTTGTCTTTGTCCTGTTTCTGGTGTACCCAATGTTGACAGTATCTCTGTGTTGTGTTTTTTGTTTGTTTTTCTTTGTCCTGTGTCTGGTGTACCCAATGTTAACAGTATCTCTGTGTTGTGTTTTTTGTTTGTTTTTCTTTGTCCTGTGTCTGGTGTACCCAATGTTGACAGTATCTCTGTGTTGTGTTTTTTGTTTGTTTATCTTTGTCCTGTGTCTGGTGTACCCAATGTTGACAGTATCTCTGTGTTGTGTTTTTTGTTTGTTTATCTTTGTTCTGTTTCTGGTGTACCCAATGCTGACAGTATCTCTGTGTTGTGGGTTTTTTTTGTTTATCTTTGTTCTGTGTCTGGTGTACTCAATGTTGACAGTATCTCTGTTTTGTGTTTTTTTTTATCTTTGTCCTGTGTCTGGTGTACCCAATATTGACAGTATCTCTGTGTTGTGTTTTTTGTTTGTTTTTCTTTGTCCTGTGTCTGGTGTACCCAATGTTGACAGTATCTCTGTGTTGTGTTTTTTGTTTGTTTTTCTTTGTCCTGTGTCTGGTGGACCCATGGTTGACAGTATCTCCGTGTTGTGTTTTTTTTCATCTTTGTCCTGTGTCTGGTGTACCCGATGTTGACAGTATCTCTGTGTTGTGTTTTTTGTTTGTTTGTCTTTGTCCTGTGTCTGGTGTACCCAATGTTGACAGTATCTCTGTGTTGTGTTTTTTGTTTGTTTGTCTTTGTCCTGTGTCTGGTGTACCCGATGTTGACAGTATGTCTGTGTTGTGTTTTTTGTTTGTTTGTCTTTGTCCTGTGTCTGGTGTACCCAATGTTGACAGTATTTCTGTGTTGTGTTTTTTGTTTGTTTATCTTTGTCCTGTGTCTGGTGTACCCAATGTTGACAGTATCTCTGTATTGTGTTTTTTGTTTGTTTATCTTTGTTCTGTTTCTGGTGTACCCAATGCTGACAGTATCTCTGTGTTGTGGTTTTTTTTTGTTTATCTTTGTTCTGTGTCTGGTGTACCCAATGTTGACAGTATCTCTGTGTTGTGTTTTTTTGTGTTTATCTTTGTCCTGTGTCTGGTGTACCTAATATTGACAGTATCTCTGTGTTCTGTTTTTTTTTGTGTTTTTCTTTGTCCTGTGTCTGGTGTACCCAATGTTGACAGTGTCTCTGTGTTGTGTTTTTTTTTTGTTTATCTTTGTCCTGTGTCTGGTGTACCCAATGTTGACAGTATCTCTGTGTTGTGTTTTTTGTTTGTTTGTCTTTGTCCTGTGTCTGGTGTACCCAATGTTGACAGTATCTCTGTGTTGTGTTTTTTGTTTGTTTATCTTTGTTCTGTTTCTGATGTACCCAATGCTGACAGTATCTCTGTGTTGTGGGTTTTTTGTTTGTTTATCTTTGTTCTGTGTCTGGTGTACCCAATGTTGACAGTATCTCTGTTTTGTGTGTTTTTTTTTTATCTTTGTCCTGTTTCTGGTGTACCCAATATTGACAGTATCTCTGTGTTGTGTTTTTTGTTTGTTTTTCTTTGTCCTGTGTCTGGTGTACCCAATGTTGACAGTATCTCTGTGTTGTGTTTTTTGTTTGTTTATCTTTGTTCTGTTTCTGATGTACCCAATGCTGACAGTATCTCTGTGTTGTGGGTTTTTTGTTTATCTTTGTTCTGTGTCTGGTGTACCCAATGTTGACAGTATCTCTGTTTTGTGTTTTTTTTTTTTTTATCTTTGTCCTGTTTCTGGTGTACCCAATATTGACAGTATCTCTGTGTTGTGTTTTTTGTTTGTTTTTCTTTGTCCTGTGTCTGGTGTACCCAATGTTGACAGTATCTCTGTGTTGTGTTTTTTGTTTGTTTATCTTTGTCCTGTGTCTGGTGTACCCAATGTTAACAGTATCTCTGTGTTGTGTTTTTTGTTTGTTTGTCTTTGTTCTGTTTCTGGTGTACCCAATGTTGACAGTATCTCTGTGTTGTGTTTTTTTTTTTTCTTTGTCCTGTGTCTGGTGTACCCAATGTTGACAGTATCTCTGTGTTGTGTTTTTTTTGTTTATCTTTGTCCTGTGTCTGGTGTACCCAATGTTGACAGTATCTCTATGTTGTGTTTTTTGTTTGTTTTTCTTTGTCCTGTGTCTGGTGTACCCAATGTTGACAGTATCTCTGTGTTGTGTTTTTTGTTTGTTTATCTTTGTTCTGTTTCTGATGTACCCAATGCTGACAGTATCTCTGTGTTGTGGGTTTTTTGTTTATCTTTGTTCTGTGTCTGGTGTACCCAATGTTGACAGTATCTCTGTTTTGTGTTTTTTTGTGTCTATCTTTGTCCTGTGTCTGGTGTACCCAATGTTGACAGTATCTCTGTGTTGTGTTTTTTGTTTGTTTATCTTTGTTCTGTTTCTGGTGTACCCAATGCTGACAGTATATCTGTGTTGTGGTTTTTTTTGTTTATCTTTGTTCTGTGTCTGGTGTACCCAATGTTGACAGTATCTCTGTGTTGTGTTTTTTTGTGTTTATCTCTGTCCTGTGTCTGGTGTACCTAATATTGACAGTATCTCTGTGTTCTGTTTTTTTTTTGTGTTTTTCTTTGTCCTGTGTCTGGTGTGCCCAATGTTGACAGTATCTCTGTGTTGTGTTTTTTTTTTGTTTATCTTTGTCCTGTGTCTGGTGTACCCAATGTTGACAGTATCTCTGTGTTGTGTTTTTTGTTTGTTTTTCTTTGTCCTGTGTCTGGTGTACCCAATGTTGACAGTATCTCTGTGTTGTGTTTTTTGTTTGTTTATCTTTGTTCTGTTTCTGATGTACCCAATGCTGACAGTATCTCTGTGTTGTGTGTTTTTTGTTTATCTTTGTTCTGTGTCTGGTGTACCCAATGTTGACAGTATCTCTGTTTTGTGTGTTTTTTTTTTTATCTTTGTCCTGTTTCTGGTGTACCCAATATTGACAGTATCTCTGTGTTGTGTTTTTTGTTTGTTTTTCTTTGTCCTGTGTCTGGTGTACCCAATGTTGACAGTATCTCTGTGTTGTGTTTTTTGTTTGTTTATCTTTGTCCTGTGTCTGGTGTACCCAATGTTAACAGTATCTCTGTGTTGTGTTTTTTGTTTGTTTGTCTTTGTCCTGTTTCTGGTGTACCCAATGTTGACAGTATCTCTGTGTTGTGTTTTTTGTTTGTTTTTCTTTGTCCTGTGTCTGGTGTACCCAATGTTAACAGTATCTCTGTGTTGTGTTTTTTGTTTGTTTTTCTTTGTCCTGTGTCTGGTGTACCCAATGTTGACAGTATCTCTGTGTTGTGTTTTTTGTTTGTTTATCTTTGTCCTGTGTCTGGTGTACCCAATGTTGACAGTATCTCTGTGTTGTGTTTTTTGTTTGTTTATCTTTGTTCTGTTTCTGGTGTACCCAATGCTGACAGTATCTCTGTGTTGTGGGTTTTTTTTGTTTATCTTTGTTCTGTGTCTGGTGTACTCAATGTTGACAGTATCTCTGTTTTGTGTTTTTTTTTATCTTTGTCCTGTGTCTGGTGTACCCAATATTGACAGTATCTCTGTGTTGTGTTTTTTGTTTGTTTTTCTTTGTCCTGTGTCTGGTGTACCCAATGTTGACAGTATCTCTGTGTTGTGTTTTTTGTTTGTTTTTCTTTGTCCTGTGTCTGGTGTACCCATGGTTGACAGTATCTCCGTGTTGTGTTTTTTTTCATCTTTGTCCTGTGTCTGGTGTACCCGATGTTGACAGTATCTCTGTGTTGTGTTTTTTGTTTGTTTGTCTTTGTCCTGTGTCTGGTGTACCCAATGTTGACAGTATCTCTGTGTTGTGTTTTTTGTTTGTTTGTCTTTGTCCTGTGTCTGGTGTACCCGATGTTGACAGTATGTCTGTGTTGTGTTTTTTGTTTGTTTGTCTTTGTCCTGTGTCTGGTGTACCCAATGTTGACAGTATTTCTGTGTTGTGTTTTTTGTTTGTTTATCTTTGTCCTGTGTCTGGTGTACCCAATGTTGACAGTATCTCTGTATTGTGTTTTTTGTTTGTTTATCTTTGTTCTGTTTCTGGTGTACCCAATGCTGACAGTATCTCTGTGTTGTGGTTTTTTTTTGTTTATCTTTGTTCTGTGTCTGGTGTACCCAATGTTGACAGTATCTCTGTGTTGTGTTTTTTTGTGTTTATCTTTGTCCTGTGTCTGGTGTACCTAATATTGACAGTATCTCTGTGTTCTGTTTTTTTTTGTGTTTTTCTTTGTCCTGTGTCTGGTGTACCCAATGTTGACAGTATCTCTGTTTTGTGTGTTTTTTTTTTATCTTTGTCCTGTTTCTGGTGTACCCAATATTGACAGTATCTCTGTGTTGTGTTTTTTGTTTGTTTTTCTTTGTCCTGTGTCTGGTGTACCCAATGTTGACAGTATCTCTGTGTTGTGTTTTTTGTTTGTTTATCTTTGTTCTGTTTCTGATGTACCCAATGCTGACAGTATCTCTGTGTTGTGGGTTTTTTGTTTATCTTTGTTCTGTGTCTGGTGTACCCAATGTTGACAGTATCTCTGTTTTGTGTGTTTTTTTTTTATCTTTGTCCTGTTTCTGGTGTACCCAATATTGACAGTATCTCTGTGTTGTGTTTTTTGTTTGTTTTTCTTTGTCCTGTGTCTGGTGTACCCAATGTTGACAGTATCTCTGTGTTGTGTTTTTTGTTTGTTTATCTTTGTCCTGTGTCTGGTGTACCCAATGTTAACAGTATCTCTGTGTTGTGTTTTTTGTTTGTTTGTCTTTGTTCTGTTTCTGGTGTACCCAATGTTGACAGTATCTCTGTGTTGTGTTTTTTTTTTTTTCTTTGTCCTGTGTCTGGTGTACCCAATGTTGACAGTATCTCTGTGTTGTGTTTTTTTTTGTTTATCTTTGTCCTGTGTCTGGTGTACCCAATGTTGACAGTATCTCTATGTTGTGTTTTTTGTTTGTTTTTCTTTGTCCTGTGTCTGGTGTACCCAATGTTGACAGTATCTCTGTGTTGTGTTTTTTGTTTGTTTATCTTTGTTCTGTTTCTGATGTACCCAATGCTGACAGTATCTCTGTGTTGTGGGTTTTTTGTTTATCTTTGTTCTGTGTCTGGTGTACCCAATGTTGACAGTATCTCTGTTTTGTGTTTTTTTGTGTCTATCTTTGTCCTGTGTCTGGTGTACCCAATGTTGACAGTATCTCTGTGTTGTGTTTTTTGTTTGTTTATCTTTGTTCTGTTTCTGGTGTACCCAATGCTGACAGTATATCTGTGTTGTGGTTTTTTTTGTTTATCTTTGTTCTGTGTCTGGTGTACCCAATGTTGACAGTATCTCTGTGTTGTGTTTTTTTGTGTTTATCTTTGTCCTGTGTCTGGTGTACCTAATATTGACAGTATCTCTGTGTTCTGTTTTTTTTTTTGTTTTTCTTTGTCCTGTGTCTGGTGTACCCAATGTTGACAGTATCTCTGTGTTGTGGTTTTTTTTTGTTTATCTTTGTCCTGTGTCTGGTGTACCCAATGTTGACAGTATCTCTGTGTTGTGTTTTTTGTTTGTTTTTCTTTGTCCTGTGTCTGGTGTACCCAATGTTGACAGTATCTCTGTGTTGTGTTTTTTGTTTGTTTATCTTTGTTCTGTTTCTGATGTACCCAATGCTGACAGTATCTCTGTGTTGTGTGTTTTTTGTTTATCTTTGTTCTGTGTCTGGTGTACCCAATGTTGACAGTATCTCTGTTTTGTGTGTGTTTTTTTTATCTTTGTCCTGTTTCTGGTGTACCCAATATTGACAGTATCTCTGTGTTGTGTTTTTTGTTTGTTTTTCTTTGTCCTGTGTCTGGTGTACCCAATGTTGACAGTATCTCTGTGTTGTGTTTTTTGTTTGTTTATCTTTGTCCTGTGTCTGGTGTACCCAATGTTAACAGTATCTCTGTGTTGTGTTTTTTGTTTGTTTGTCTTTGTCCTGTTTCTGGTGTACCCAATGTTGACAGTATCTCTGTGTTGTGTTTTTTGTTTGTTTTTCTTTGTCCTGTGTCTGGTGTACCCAATGTTAACAGTATCTCTGTGTTGTGTTTTTTGTTTGTTTTTCTTTGTCCTGTGTCTGGTGTACCCAATGTTGACAGTATCTCTGTGTTGTGTTTTTTGTTTGTTTATCTTTGTCCTGTGTCTGGTGTACCCAATGTTGACAGTATCTCTGTGTTGTGTTTTTTGTTTGTTTATCTTTGTTCTGTTTCTGGTGTACCCAATGCTGACAGTATCTCTGTGTTGTGGGTTTTTTTTGTTTATCTTTGTTCTGTGTCTGGTGTACTCAATGTTGACAGTATCTCTGTTTTGTGTTTTTTTTTATCTTTGTCCTGTGTCTGGTGTACCCAATATTGACAGTATCTCTGTGTTGTGTTTTTTGTTTGTTTTTCTTTGTCCTGTGTCTGGTGTACCCAATGTTGACAGTATCTCTGTGTTGTGTTTTTTGTTTGTTTTTCTTTGTCCTGTGTCTGGTGTACCCATGGTTGACAGTATCTCCGTGTTGTGTTTTTTTTCATCTTTGTCCTGTGTCTGGTGTACCCGATGTTGACAGTATCTCTGTGTTGTGTTTTTTGTTTGTTTGTCTTTGTCCTGTGTCTGGTGTACCCAATGTTGACAGTATCTCTGTGTTGTGTTTTTTGTTTGTTTGTCTTTGTCCTGTGTCTGGTGTACCCGATGTTGACAGTATGTCTGTGTTGTGTTTTTTGTTTGTTTGTCTTTGTCCTGTGTCTGGTGTACCCAATGTTGACAGTATTTCTGTGTTGTGTTTTTTGTTTGTTTATCTTTGTCCTGTGTCTGGTGTACCCAATGTTGACAGTATCTCTGTATTGTGTTTTTTGTTTGTTTATCTTTGTTCTGTTTCTGGTGTACCCAATGCTGACAGTATCTCTGTGTTGTGGGTTTTTTTGTTTATCTTTGTTCTGTGTCTGGTGTACCCAATGTTGACAGTATCTCTGTTTTGTGTTTTTTTTATCTTTGTCCTGTGTCTGGTGTACCCAATATTGACAGTATCTCTGTGTTGTGTTTTTTGTTTGTTTTTCTTTGTCCTGTGTCTGGTGTACCCAATGTTGACAGTATCTCTATGTTGTGTTTTTTGTTTGTTTGTCTTTGTCCTGTGTCTGGTGTACCCAATGTTGACAGTATCTCTGTGTTGTGTTTTTTTGTTTATCTTTGTCCTGTGTCTGGTGTATCCGATGTTGACAGTATCTCTGTGTTGTGTTTTTTGTTTGTTTGTCTTTGTCCTGTGTCTGGTGTACCCGATGTTGACAGTATCTCTGTGTTGTGTTTTGTTTTTGTTTATCTTTGTCCTGTGTCTGGTGTACTCAATTTTGACAGTATCTCTGTGTTATGTTTTTGGTTTGTTTTTCTTTGTCCTGTGTCTGGTGTACCCAATGTTGACAGTATCTCTGTGTTGTGTTTTTTTTTTGTTTATCTTTGTCCTGTGTCTGGTGTACCCAATGTTGACAGTATCTCTGTGTTGTGTTTTTTGTTTGTTTGTCTTTGTCCTGTGTCTGGTGTACCCAATGTTGACAGTATCTCTGTGTTGTGTTTTTTGTTTGTTTATCTTTGTTCTGTTTCTGATGTACCCAATGCTGACAGTATCTCTGTGTTGTGGGTTTTTTGTTTATCTTTGTTCTGTGTCTGGTGTACCCAATGTTGACAGTATCTCTGTTTTGTGTGTTTTTTTTTTATCTTTGTCCTGTTTCTGGTGTACCCAATATTGACAGTATCTCTGTGTTGTGTTTTTTGTTTGTTTTTCTTTGTCCTGTGTCTGGTGTACCCAATGTTGACAGTATCTCTGTGTTGTGTTTTTTGTTTGTTTATCTTTGTTCTGTGTCTGGTGTACCCAATGTTGACAGTATCTCTGTGTTGTGTTTTTTTGTGTTTATCTTTGTCCTGTGTCTGGTGTACCTAATATTGACAGTATCTCTGTGTTCTGTTTTTTTTTGTGTTTTTCTTTGTCCTGTGTCTGGTGTACCCAATGTTGACAGTATCTCTGTTTTGTGTGTTTTTTTTTTATCTTTGTCCTGTTTCTGGTGTACCCAATATTGACAGTATCTCTGTGTTGTGTTTTTTGTTTGTTTTTCTTTGTCCTGTGTCTGGTGTACCCAATGTTGACAGTATCTCTGTGTTGTGTTTTTTGTTTGTTTATCTTTGTTCTGTTTCTGATGTACCCAATGCTGACAGTATCTCTGTGTTGTGGGTTTTTTGTTTATCTTTGTTCTGTGTCTGGTGTACCCAATGTTGACAGTATCTCTGTTTTGTGTGTTTTTTTTTTATCTTTGTCCTGTTTCTGGTGTACCCAATATTGACAGTATCTCTGTGTTGTGTTTTTTGTTTGTTTTTCTTTGTCCTGTGTCTGGTGTACCCAATGTTGACAGTATCTCTGTGTTGTGTTTTTTGTTTGTTTATCTTTGTCCTGTGTCTGGTGTACCCAATGTTAACAGTATCTCTGTGTTGTGTTTTTTGTTTGTTTGTCTTTGTTCTGTTTCTGGTGTACCCAATGTTGACAGTATCTCTGTGTTGTGTTTTTTTTTTTTTCTTTGTCCTGTGTCTGGTGTACCCAATGTTGACAGTATCTCTGTGTTGTGTTTTTTTTTGTTTATCTTTGTCCTGTGTCTGGTGTACCCAATGTTGACAGTATCTCTATGTTGTGTTTTTTGTTTGTTTTTCTTTGTCCTGTGTCTGGTGTACCCAATGTTGACAGTATCTCTGTGTTGTGTTTTTTGTTTGTTTATCTTTGTTCTGTTTCTGATGTACCCAATGCTGACAGTATCTCTGTGTTGTGGGTTTTTTGTTTATCTTTGTTCTGTGTCTGGTGTACCCAATGTTGACAGTATCTCTGTTTTGTGTTTTTTTGTGTCTATCTTTGTCCTGTGTCTGGTGTACCCAATGTTGACAGTATCTCTGTGTTGTGTTTTTTGTTTGTTTATCTTTGTTCTGTTTCTGGTGTACCCAATGCTGACAGTATATCTGTGTTGTGGTTTTTTTTGTTTATCTTTGTTCTGTGTCTGGTGTACCCAATGTTGACAGTATCTCTGTGTTGTGTTTTTTTGTGTTTATCTTTGTCCTGTGTCTGGTGTACCTAATATTGACAGTATCTCTGTGTTCTGTTTTTTTTTTTGTTTTTCTTTGTCCTGTGTCTGGTGTACCCAATGTTGACAGTATCTCTGTGTTGTGGTTTTTTTTTGTTTATCTTTGTCCTGTGTCTGGTGTACCCAATGTTGACAGTATCTCTGTGTTGTGTTTTTTGTTTGTTTTTCTTTGTCCTGTGTCTGGTGTACCCAATGTTGACAGTATCTCTGTGTTGTGTTTTTTGTTTGTTTATCTTTGTTCTGTTTCTGATGTACCCAATGCTGACAGTATCTCTGTGTTGTGTGTTTTTTGTTTATCTTTGTTCTGTGTCTGGTGTACCCAATGTTGACAGTATCTCTGTTTTGTGTGTGTTTTTTTTATCTTTGTCCTGTTTCTGGTGTACCCAATATTGACAGTATCTCTGTGTTGTGTTTTTTGTTTGTTTTTCTTTGTCCTGTGTCTGGTGTACCCAATGTTGACAGTATCTCTGTGTTGTGTTTTTTGTTTGTTTATCTTTGTCCTGTGTCTGGTGTACCCAATGTTAACAGTATCTCTGTGTTGTGTTTTTTGTTTGTTTGTCTTTGTCCTGTTTCTGGTGTACCCAATGTTGACAGTATCTCTGTGTTGTGTTTTTTGTTTGTTTTTCTTTGTCCTGTGTCTGGTGTACCCAATGTTAACAGTATCTCTGTGTTGTGTTTTTTGTTTGTTTTTCTTTGTCCTGTGTCTGGTGTACCCAATGTTGACAGTATCTCTGTGTTGTGTTTTTTGTTTGTTTATCTTTGTCCTGTGTCTGGTGTACCCAATGTTGACAGTATCTCTGTGTTGTGTTTTTTGTTTGTTTATCTTTGTTCTGTTTCTGGTGTACCCAATGCTGACAGTATCTCTGTGTTGTGGGTTTTTTTTGTTTATCTTTGTTCTGTGTCTGGTGTACTCAATGTTGACAGTATCTCTGTTTTGTGTTTTTTTTTATCTTTGTCCTGTGTCTGGTGTACCCAATATTGACAGTATCTCTGTGTTGTGTTTTTTGTTTGTTTTTCTTTGTCCTGTGTCTGGTGTACCCAATGTTGACAGTATCTCTGTGTTGTGTTTTTTGTTTGTTTTTCTTTGTCCTGTGTCTGGTGTACCCATGGTTGACAGTATCTCCGTGTTGTGTTTTTTTTCATCTTTGTCCTGTGTCTGGTGTACCCGATGTTGACAGTATCTCTGTGTTGTGTTTTTTGTTTGTTTGTCTTTGTCCTGTGTCTGGTGTACCCAATGTTGACAGTATCTCTGTGTTGTGTTTTTTGTTTGTTTGTCTTTGTCCTGTGTCTGGTGTACCCGATGTTGACAGTATGTCTGTGTTGTGTTTTTTGTTTGTTTGTCTTTGTCCTGTGTCTGGTGTACCCAATGTTGACAGTATTTCTGTGTTGTGTTTTTTGTTTGTTTATCTTTGTCCTGTGTCTGGTGTACCCAATGTTGACAGTATCTCTGTATTGTGTTTTTTGTTTGTTTATCTTTGTTCTGTTTCTGGTGTACCCAATGCTGACAGTATCTCTGTGTTGTGGGTTTTTTTGTTTATCTTTGTTCTGTGTCTGGTGTACCCAATGTTGACAGTATCTCTGTTTTGTGTTTTTTTTATCTTTGTCCTGTGTCTGGTGTACCCAATATTGACAGTATCTCTGTGTTGTGTTTTTTGTTTGTTTTTCTTTGTCCTGTGTCTGGTGTACCCAATGTTGACAGTATCTCTATGTTGTGTTTTTTGTTTGTTTGTCTTTGTCCTGTGTCTGGTGTACCCAATGTTGACAGTATCTCTGTGTTGTGTTTTTTTGTTTATCTTTGTCCTGTGTCTGGTGTATCCGATGTTGACAGTATCTCTGTGTTGTGTTTTTTGTTTGTTTGTCTTTGTCCTGTGTCTGGTGTACCCGATGTTGACAGTATCTCTGTGTTGTGTTTTGTTTTTGTTTATCTTTGTCCTGTGTCTGGTGTACTCAATTTTGACAGTATCTCTGTGTTATGTTTTTGGTTTGTTTTTCTTTGTCCTGTGTCTGGTGTACCCAATGTTGACAGTATCTCTGTGTTGTGTTTTTTTTTTGTTTATCTTTGTCCTGTGTCTGGTGTACCCAATGTTGACAGTATCTCTGTGTTGTGTTTTTTGTTTGTTTGTCTTTGTCCTGTGTCTGGTGTACCCAATGTTGACAGTATCTCTGTGTTGTGTTTTTTGTTTGTTTATCTTTGTTCTGTTTCTGATGTACCCAATGCTGACAGTATCTCTGTGTTGTGGGTTTTTTGTTTATCTTTGTTCTGTGTCTGGTGTACCCAATGTTGACAGTATCTCTGTTTTGTGTGTTTTTTTTTTTATCTTTGTCCTGTTTCTGGTGTACCCAATATTGACAGTATCTCTGTGTTGTGTTTTTTGTTTGTTTTTCTTTGTCCTGTGTCTGGTGTACCCAATGTTGACAGTATCTCTGTGTTGTGTTTTTTGTTTGTTTATCTTTGTTCTGTTTCTGGTGTACCCAATGCTGACAGTATCTCTGTGTTGTGGGTTTTTTTTGTTTATCTTTGTTCTGTGTCTGGTGTACTCAATGTTGACAGTATCTCTGTTTTGTGTTTTTTTTTATCTTTGTCCTGTGTCTGGTGTACCCAATATTGACAGTATCTCTGTGTTGTGTTTTTTGTTTGTTTTTCTTTGTCCTGTGTCTGGTGTACCCAATGTTGACAGTATCTCTGTGTTGTGTTTTTTGTTTGTTTTTCTTTGTCCTGTGTCTGGTGTACCCATGGTTGACAGTATCTGCGTGTTGAGTTTTTTTTCATCTTTGTCCTGTGTCTGGTGTACCCGATGTTGACAGTATCTCTGTGTTTTGTTTTTTGTTTGTTTGTCTTTGTCCTGTGTCTGGTGTACCCAATGTTGACAGTATCTCTGTGTTGTGTTTTTTGTTTGTTTGTCTTTGTCCTGTGTCTGGTGTACCCGATGTTGACAGTATGTCTGTGTTGTGTTTTTTGTTTGTTTGTCTTTGTCCTGTGTCTGGTGTACCCAATGTTGACAGTATTTCTGTGTTGTGTTTTTTGTTTGTTTATCTTTGTCCTGTGTCTGGTGTACCCAATGTTGACAGTATCTCTGTATTGTGTTTTTTGTTTGTTTATCTTTGTTCTGTTTCTGGTGTACCCAATGCTGACAGTATCTCTGTGTTGTGGGTTTTTTTGTTTATCTTTGTTCTGTGTCTGGTGTACCCAATGTTGACAGTATCTCTGTTTTGTGTTTTTTTTTATCTTTGTCCTGTGTCTGGTGTACCCAATATTGACAGTATCTCTGTGTTGTGTTTTTTGTTTGTTTTTCTTTGTCCTGTGTCTGGTGTACCCAATGTTGACAGTATCTCTATGTTGTGTTTTTTGTTTGTTTGTCTTTGTCCTGTGTCTGGTGTACCCAATGTTGACAGTATCTCTGTGTTGTGTTTTTTTGTTTATCTTTGTCCTGTGTCTGGTGTATCCGATGTTGACAGTATCTCTGTGTTGTGGTTTTTGTTTGTTTGTCTTTGTCCTGTGTCTGGTGTACCCGATGTTGACAGTATCTCTGTGTTGTGTTTTGTTTTTGTTTATCTTTGTCCTGTGTCTGGTGTACTCAATTTTGACAGTATCTCTGTGTTATGTTTTTGGTTTGTTTTTCTTTGTCCTGTGTCTGGTGTACCCAATGTTGACAGTATCTCTGTGTTGTGTTTTTTGTTTGTTTATCTTTGTCCTGTGTCTGGTGTACCCAATGTTGACAGTATCTCTGTGTTGTGTTTTTTGTTTGTTTGTCTTTCTCCTGTGTCTGGTGTACCCAATGTTGACAGTATCTCTGTGTTGTGTTTTTTGTTTGTTTATCTTTGTTCTGTTTCTGATGTACCCAATGCTGACAGTATCTCTGTGTTGTGGGTTTTTTGTTTATCTTTGTTCTGTGTCTGGTGTACCCAATGTTGACAGTATCTCTGTTTTGTGTGTTTTTTTTTTATCTTTGTCCTGTTTCTGGTGTACCCAATATTGACAGTATCTCTGTGTTGTGTTTTGTGTTTGTTTTTCTTTGTCCTGTGTCTGGTGTACCCAATGTTGACAGTATCTCTGTGTTGTGTTTTTTGTTTGTTTATCTTTGTTCTGTTTCTGATGTACCCAATGCTGACAGTATCTCTGTGTTGTGGGTTTTTTGTTTATCTTTGTTCTGTGTCTGGTGTACCCAATGTTGACAGTATCTCTGTTTTGTGTGTTTTTTTTTTATCTTTGTCCTGTTTCTGGTGTACCCAATATTGACAGTATCTCTGTGTTGTGTTTTTTGTTTGTTTTTCTTTGTCCTGTGTCTGGTGTACCCAATGTTGACAGTATCTCTGTGTTGTGTTTTTTGTTTGTTTATCTTTGTCCTGTGTCTGGTGTACCCAATGTTAACAGTATCTCTGTGTTGTGTTTTTTGTTTGTTTTTCTTTGTTCTGTTTCTGGTGTACCCAATGTTGACAGTATCTCTGTGTTGTGTTTTTTTTGTTTATCTTTGTCCTGTGTCTGGTGTACCCAATGTTGACAGTATCTCTGTGTTGTGTTTTTTGTTTGTTTATCTTTGTCCTGTGTCTGGTGTACCCAATGTTGACAGTATCTCTGTGTTGTGTTTTTTGTTTGTTTATCTTTGTTCTGTTTCTGGTGTACCCAATGCTGACAGTATCTCTGTGTTGTGTTTTTTTTTTGTTTATCTTTGTTCTGTTTTTGGGGGACCCAATGTTGACAGTATCTCTGTGTTGTGTTTTTTTGTGTTTATCTTTGTCCTGTGTCTGGTGTACCTAATATTGACAGTATCTCTATGTTGTGTTTTTTTTTTCTTTTCTTTGTCCTGTGTCTGGTGTACCCAATGTTGACAGTATCTCTGTGTTGTGTTTTTTTTTGTTTATCTTTGTCCTGTGTCTGGTGTACCCAATGTTGACAGTATCTCTGTGTTGTGTTTTTTGTTTGTTTTTCTTTGTCCTGTGTCTGGTGTACCCAATGTTGACAGTATCTCTGTGTTGTGTTTTTTGTTTGTTTATCTTTGTTCTGTTTCTGATGTACCCAATGCTGACAGTATCTCTGTGTTGTGGGTTTTTTGTTTATCTTTGTTCTGTGTCTGGTGTACCCAATGTTGACAGTATCTCTGTTTTGTGTTTTTTTGTGTCTATCTTTGTCCTGTGTCTGGTGTACCCAATGTTGACAGTATCTCTGTGTTGTGTTTTTTGTTTGTTTATCTTTGTTCTGTGTCTGGTGTACCCAATGTTGACAGTATCTCTGTGTTGTGTTTTTTTGTGTTTATCTTTGTCCTGTGTCTGGTGTACCCAATGTTGACAGTATCTCTGTGTTGTGTTTTTTGTTTGTTTTTCTTTGTCCTGTGTCTGGTGTACCCAATGTTGACAGTATCTCTGTGTTGTGTTTTTTGTTTGTTTATCTTTGTTCTGTTTCTGATGTACCCAATGCTGACAGTATCTCTGTGTTGTGGGTTTTTTGTTTATCTTTGTTCTGTGTCTGGTGTACCCAATGTTGACAGTATCTCTGTGTTGTGTTTTTTGTTTGTTTTTCTTTGTCCTGTGTCTGGTGTACCCAATGTTGACAGTATCTCTGTGTTGTGTTTTTTGTTTGTTTATCTTTGTCCTGTGTCTGGTGTACCCAATGTTGACAGTATCTCTGTGTTGTGTTTTTTGTTTGTTTATCTTTGTTCTGTTTCTGGTGTACCCAATGCTGACAGTATCTCTGTGTTGTGGGTTTTTTTTGTTTATCTTTGTTCTGTGTCTGGTGTACTCAATGTTGACAGTATCTCTGTTTTGTGTTTTTTTTATCTTTGTCCTGTGTCTGGTGTACCTAATATTGACAGTATCTCTGTGTTGTGTTTTTTGTTTGTTTTTCTTTGTCCTGTTTCTGGTGTACCCAATGTTGACAGTATCTCTGTGTTGTGTTTTTTGTTTGTTTGTCTTTGTCCTGTGTCTGGTGTACCCATGGTTGACAGTATCTCCGTGTTGTGTTTTTTTTTTATCTTTGTCCTGTGTCTGGTGTATCCGATGTTGACAGTATCTCTGTGTTGTGGTTTTTGTTTGTTTGTCTTTGTCCTGTGTCTGGTGTACCCGATGTTGACAGTATCTCTGTGTTGTGTTTTGTTTTTGTTTATCTTTGTCCTGTGTCTGGTGTACTCAATTTTGACAGTATCTCTGTGTTATGTTTTTGGTTTGTTTTTCTTTGTCCTGTGTCTGGTGTACCCAATGTTGACAGTATCTCTGTGTTGTGTTTTTTGTTTGTTTTTCTTTGTCCTGTGTCTGGTGTACTCAATGTTGACAGTATCTCTGTGTTGTGTTTTTTGTTTGTTTGTCTCTGTCCTGTGTCTGGTGTACCCAATGTTGACAGTATCTCTGTGTTGTGTTTTTTTGTTTGTTTATCTTTGTCCTGTGTCTGGTGTACCCAATGTTGACAGTATCTCTGTGTTGTGTTTTTTGTTTGTTTGTCTTTGTCCTGTGTCTGGTGTACCCAATGTTGACAGTATCTCTGTGTTGTGTTTTTTGTTTGTTTATCTTTGTCCTGTGTCTGGTGTACCCAATGTTGACAGTATCTCTGTATTGTGTTTTTTGTTTGTTTATCTTTGTTCTGTTTCTGGTGTACCCAATGCTGACAGTATCTCTGTGTTGTGGGTTTTTTTGTTTATCTTTGTTCTGTGTCTGGTGTACCCAATGTTGACAGTATCTCTGTTTTGTGTTTTTTTTTATCTTTGTCCTGTGTCTGGTGTACCCAATATTGACAGTATCTCTGTGTTGTGTTTTTTGTTTGTTTATCTTTGTCCTGTGTCTGGTGTACCCAATGTTGACAGTATCTCTGTATTGTGTTTTTTGTTTGTTTATCTTTGTTCTGTTTCTGGTGTACCCAATGCTGACAGTATCTCTGTGTTGTGGGTTTTTTTGTTTATCTTTGTTCTGTGTCTGGTGTACCCAATGTTGACAGTATCTCTGTTTTGTGTTTTTTTTTATCTTTGTCCTGTGTCTGGTGTACCCAATATTGACAGTATCTCTGTGTTGTGTTTTTTGTTTGTTTTTCTTTGTCCTGTGTCTGGTGTACCCAATGTTGACAGTATCTCTATGTTGTGTTTTTTGTTTGTTTGTCTTTGTCCTGTGTCTGGTGTACCCAATGTTGACAGTATCTCTGTGTTGTGTTTTTTTGTTTATCTTTGTCCTGTGTCTGGTGTATCCGATGTTGACAGTATCTCTGTGTTGTGTTTTTGGTTTGTTTGTCTTTGTCCTGTGTCTGGTGTACCCGATGTTGACAGTATCTCTGTGTTGTGTTTTGTTTTTGTTTATCTTTGTCCTGTGTCTGGTGTACCCAATTTTGACAGTATCTCTGTGTTATGTTTTTGGTTTGTTTTTCTTTGTCCTGTGTCTGGTGTACCCAATGTTGACAGTATCTGTGTGTTGTGTTTTTTGTTTGTTTTTCTTTGTTCTGTGTCTGGTGTACCCAATGTTGACAGTATCTCTGTGTTGTGTTTTTTGTTTGTTTGTCTCTGTCCTGTGTCTGGTGTACCCAATGTTGACAGTATCTCTGTGTTGTGTTTTGTTTTTGTTTATCTTTGTCCTGTGTCTGGTGTACTCAATTTTGACAGTATCTCTGTGTTATGTTTTTGGTTTGTTTTTCTTTGTCCTGTGTCTGGTGTACCCAATGTTGACAGTATCTCTGTGTTGTGTTTTTTTTTGTTTATCTTTGTCCTGTTTCTGGTGTACCCAATGTTGACAGTATCTCTGTGTTGTGTTTTTTGTTTGTTTGTCTTTGTCCTGTGTCTGGTGTACCCAATGTTGACAGTATCTCTGTGTTGTGTTTTTTGTTTGTTTATCTTTGTTCTGTTTCTGATGTACCCAATGCTGACAGTATCTCTGTGTTGTGGGTTTTTTGTTTATCTTTGTTCTGTGTCTGGTGTACCCAATGTTGACAGTATCTCTGTTTTGTGTGTTTTTTTTATCTTTGTCCTGTTTCTGGTGTACCCAATATTGACAGTATCTCTGTGTTGTGTTTTTTGTTTGTTTTTCTTTGTCCTGTGTCTGGTGTACCCAATGTTGACAGTATCTCTGTGTTGTGTTTTTTGTTTGTTTATCTTTGTTCTGTTTCTGATGTACCCAATGTTGACAGTATCTCTGTGTTGTGGGTTTTTTGTTTATCTTTGTTCTGTGTCTGGTGTACCCAATGTTGACAGTATCTCTGTTTTGTGTGTTTTTTTTTTATCTTTGTCCTGTTTCTGGTGTACCCAATATTGACAGTATCTCTGTGTTGTGTTTTTTGTTTGTTTTTCTTTGTCCTGTGTCTGGTGTACCCAATGTTGACAGTATCTCTGTGTTGTGTTTTTTTTTTGTTTATCTTTGTCCTGTGTCTGGTGTACCCAATGTTAACAGTATCTCTGTGTTGTGTTTTTTGTTTGTTTGTCTTTGTTCTGTTTCTGGTGTACCCAATGTTGACAGTATCTCTGTGTTGTGTTTTTTTTGTTTATCTTTGTCCTGTGTCTGGTGTACCCAATGTTGACAGTATCTCTGTGTTGTGTTTTTTGTTTGTTTATCTTTGTCCTGTGTCTGGTGTACCCAATGTTGACAGTATCTCTGTGTTGTGTTTTTTGTTTGTTTATCTTTGTTCTGTTTCTGGTGTACCCAATGTTGACAGTATCTCTGTGTTGTGTTTTTTTGTGTTTATCTTTGTCCTGTGTCTGGTGTACCTAATATTGACAGTATCTCTATGTTGTGTTTTTTTTTCTTTTCTTTGTCCTGTGTCTGGTGTACCCAATGTTGACAGTATCTCTGTGTTGTGTTTTTTTTTGTTTATCTTTGTCCTGTGTCTGGTGTACCCAATGTTGACAGTATCTCTGTGTTGTGTTTTTTGTTTGTTTTTCTTTGTCCTGTGTCTGGTGTACCCAATGTTGACAGTATCTCTGTGTTGTGTTTTTTGTTTGTTTATCTTTGTTCTGTTTCTGATGTACCCAATGCTGACAGTATCTCTGTGTTGTGGGTTTTTTGTTTATCTTTGTTCTGTGTCTGGTGTACCCAATGTTGACAGTATCTCTGTTTTGTGTTTTTTTGTGTCTATCTTTGTCCTGTGTCTGGTGTACCCAATGTTGACAGTATCTCTGTGTTGTGTTTTTTGTTTGTTTATCTTTGTTCTGTTTCTGGTGTACCCAATGCTGACAGTATCTCTGTGTTGTGGTTTTTTTTGTTTATCTTTGTTCTGTGTCTGGTGTACCCAATGTTGACAGTATCTCTGTGTTGTGTTTTTTTGTGTTTATCTTTGTCCTGTGTCTGGTGTACCTAATATTGACAGTATCTCTGTGTTCTGTTTTTTTTTGGTGTTTTTCTTTGTCCTGTGTCTGGTGTACCCAATGTTGACAGTATCTCTGTGTTGTGGTTTTTTTTGTTTATCTTTGTCCTGTGTCTGGTGTACCCAATGTTGACAGTATCTCTGTGTTGTGTTTTTTGTTTGTTTGTCTTTGTCCTGTGTCTGGTGTACCCAATGTTGACAGTATCTCTGTGTTGTGTTTTTTGTTTGTTTATCTTTGTTCTGTTTCTGATGTACCCAATGCTGACAGTATCTCTGTGTTGTGGGTTTTTTGTTTATCTTTGTTCTGTGTCTGGTGTACCCAATGTTGACAGTATCTCTGTTTTGTGTGTTTTTTTTTTATCTTTGTCCTGTTTCTGGTGTACCCAATATTGACAGTATCTCTGTGTTGTGTTTTTTGTTTGTTTTTCTTTGTCCTGTGTCTGGTGTACCCAATGTTGACAGTATCTCTGTGTTGTGTTTTTTGTTTGTTTATCTTTGTCCTGTGTCTGGTGTACCCAATGTTAACAGTATCTCTGTGTTGTGTTTTTGGTTTGTTTGTCTTTGTCCTGTTTCTGGTGTATCCAATGTTGACAGTATCTCTGTGTTGTGTTTTTTGTTTGTTTTTCTTTGTCCTGTGTCTGGTGTACCCAATGTTAACAGTATCTCTGTGTTGTGTTTTTTGTTTGTTTTTCTTTGTCCTGTGTCTGGTGTACCCAATGTTGACAGTATCTCTGTGTTGTGTTTTTTGTTTGTTTATCTTTGTCCTGTGTCTGGTGTACCCAATGTTGACAGTATCTCTGTGTTGTGTTTTTTGTTTGTTTATCTTTGTTCTGTTTCTGGTGTACCCAATGCTGACAGTA
This sequence comes from Bathymodiolus septemdierum, assembly GCA_963383655.1. Classification (NCBI taxonomy): domain Eukaryota; kingdom Metazoa; phylum Mollusca; class Bivalvia; order Mytilida; family Modiolidae; genus Bathymodiolus; species Bathymodiolus septemdierum. Next base: position 691,424 of record OY726526.1, read on the forward strand.
TCTCTGTGTTGTGGGTTTTTTTTGTTTATCTTTGTTCTGTGTCTGGTGTACTCAATGTTGACAGTATCTCTGTTTTGTGTTTTTGTTTATCTTTGTCCTGTGTCTGGTGTACCTAATATTGACAGTATCTCTGTGTTGTGTTTTTTGTTTATTTTTCTTTGTCCTGTGTCTGGTGTACCCAATGTTGACAGTATCTCTGTGTTGTGTTTTTTGTTTGTTTGTCTTTGTCCTGTGTCTGGTGTACCCATGGTTGACAGTATCTCCGTGTTGTGTTTTTTTTTTATCTTTGTCCTGTGTCTGGTGTATCCGATGTTGACAGTATCTCTGTGTTGTGTTTTGTTTTTGTTTATCTTTGTCCTGTGTCTGGTGTACTCAATTTTGACAGTATCTCTGTGTTATGTTTTTGGTTTGTTTTTCTTTGTCCTGTGTCTGGTGTACCCAATGTTGACAGTATCTCTGTGTTGTGTTTTTTGTTTGTTTTTCTTTGTCCTGTGTCTGGTGTACCCAATGTTGACAGTATCTCTGTGTTGTGTTTTTTGTTTGTTTATCTTTGTCCTGTGTCTGGTGTACCCAATGTTAACAGTATCTCTGTGTTGTGTTTTTGTTTGTTTGTCTTTGTCCTGTTTCTGGTGTACCCAATGTTGACAGTATCTCTGTGTTGTGTTTTTTGTTTGTTTTTCTTTGTCCTGTGTCTGGTGTACCCAATGTTAACAGTATCTCTGTGTTGTGTTTTTTGTTTGTTTTTCTTTGTCCTGTGTCTGGTGTACCCAATGTTGACAGTATCTCTGTGTTGTGTTTTTTGTTTGTTTATCTTTGTCCTGTGTCTGGTGTACCCAATGTTGACAGTATCTCTGTGTTGTGTTTTTTGTTTGTTTATCTTTGTTCTGTTTCTGGTGTACCCAATGCTGACAGTATCTCTGTGTTGTGGTTTTTTTTTGTTTATCTTTGTTCTGTGTCTGGTGTACTCAATGTTGACAGTATCTCTGTTTTGTGTTTTTTTTTATCTTTGTCCTGTGTCTGGTGTACCCAATATTGACAGTATCTCTGTGTTGTGCTTTTTGTTTGTTTTTCTTTGTCCTGTGTCTGGTGTACCCAATGTTGACAGTATCTCTGTGTTGTGTTTTTTGTTTGTTTGTCTTTGTCCTGTGTCTGGTGTACCCATGGTTGACAGTATCTCCGTGTTGTGTTTTTTTTTATCTTTGTCCTGTGTCTGGTGTACCCGATGTTGACAGTATCTCTGTGTTGTGTTTTTTGTTTGTTTGTCTTTGTCCTGTGTCTGGTGTACCCAATGTTGACAGTATCTCTGTGTTGTGTTTTTTGTTTGTTTGTCTTTGTCCTGTGTCTGGTGTACCCGATGTTGACAGTATCTCTGTGTTGTGTATTTTTTTGTTTATCTTTGTCCTGTGTCTGGTGTACCCAATGTTGACAGTATCTCTGTGTTATGTTTTTGGTTTGTTTTTCTTTGTCTTGTGTCTGGTGTACCCAATGTTGACAGTATGTCTGTGTTGTGTTTTTTGTTTGTTTGTCTTTGTCCTGTGTCTGGTGTACCCAATGTTGACAGTATTTCTGTGTTGTGTTTTTTGTTTGTTTATCTTTGTCCTGTGTCTGGTGTACCCAATGTTGACAGTATCTCTGTATTGTGTTTTTTGTTTGTTTATCTTTGTTCTGTTTCTGGTGTACCCAATGCTGACAGTATCTCTGTGTTGTGGGTTTTTTTGTTTATCTTTGTTCTGTGTCTGGTGTACCCAATGTTGACAGTATCTCTGTTTTGGGTTTTTTTTTATCTTTGTCCTGTGTCTGGTGTACCCAATATTGACAGTATCTCTGTGTTGTGTTTTTTTGTTTATCTTTGTCCTGTGTCTGGTGTATCCGATGTTGACAGTATCTCTGTGTTGTGGTTTTTGTTTGTTTGTCTTTGTCCTGTGTCTGGTGTACCCGATGTTGACAGTATCTCTGTGTTGTGTTTTGTTTTTGTTTATCTTTGTCCTGTGTCTGGTGTACTCAATTTTGACAGTATCTCTGTGTTATGTTTTTGGTTTGTTTTTCTTTGTCCTGTGTCTGGTGTACCCAATGTTGACAGTATCTCTGTGTTGTGTTTTTTGTTTGTTTTTCTTTGTCCTGTGTCTGGTGTACCCAATGTTGACAGTATCTCTGTGTTGTGTTTTTTGTTTGTTTGTCTCTGTCCTGTGTCTGGTGTACCCAATGTTGACAGTATCTCTGTGTTGTGTTTTTTTGTTTTTTTATCTTTGTCCTGTGTCTGGTGTACCCAATGTTGACAGTATCTCTGTGTTGTGTTTTTTGTTTGTTTTTCTTTGTCCTGTGTCTGGTGTACCCAATGTTGACAGTATCTCTGTGTTGTGTTTTTTGTTTGTTTATCTTTGTCCTGTGTCTGGTGTACCCAATGTTGACAGTATCTCTGTATTGTGTTTTTTGTTTGTTTATCTTTGTTCTGTTTCTGGTGTACCCAATGCTGACAGTATCTCTGTGTTGTGGGTTTTTTTGTTTATCTTTGTTCTGTGTCTGGTGTACCCAATGTTGACAGTATCTCTGTTTTGTGTTTTTTTTTATCTTTGTCCTGTGTCTGGTGTACCCAATATTGACAGTATCTCTGTGTTGTGTTTTTTGTTTGTTTTTCTTTGTCCTGTGTCTGGTGTACCCAATGTTGACAGTATCTCTATGTTGTGTTTTTTGTTTGTTTGTCTTTGTCCTGTGTCTGGTGTACCCAATGTTGACAGTATCTCTGTGTTGTGTTTTTTTGTTTATCTTTGTCCTGTGTCTGGTGTATCCGATGTTGACAGTATCTCTGTGTTGTGTTTTTGGTTTGTTTGTCTTTGTCCTGTGTCTGGTGTACCCGATGTTGACAGTATCTCTGTGTTGTGTTTTGTTTTTGTTTATCTTTGTCCTTTGTCTGGTGTACCCAATTTTGACAGTATCTCTGTGTTATGTTTTTGGTTTGTTTTTCTTTGTCCTGTGTCTGGTGTACCCAATGTTGACAGTATCTCTGTGTTGTGTTTTTTGTTTGTTTGTCTTTGTTCTGTGTCTGGTGTACCCAATGTTGACAGTATCTCTGTGTTGTGTTTTTTGTTTGTTTGTCTCTGTCCTGTGTCTGGTGTACCCAATGTTGACAGTATCTCTGTGTTGTGTTTTTTTGTTTGTTTATCTTTGTCCTGTGTCTGGTGTACCCAATGTTGACAGTATCTCTGTGTTGTGTTTTTTGTTTGTTTGTCTTTGTCCTGTGTCTGGTGTACCCAATGTTGACAGTATCTCTGTGTTGTGTTTTTTGTTTGTTTATCTTTGTCCTGTGTCTGGTGTACCCAATGTTGACAGTGTCTCTGTGTTGTGGTTTTTTTTGTTTATCTTTGTCCTGTGTCTGGTGTACCCAATGTTGACAGTATCTCTGTATTGTGTTTTTTGTTTGTTTGTTTGTCTTTGTCCTGTGTCTGGTGTACCCAATGTTGCCAGTTTCTATTCTTGGTTACCCCTTTGGTTTTCTCTAACGTTTATTTATCACTCACAGACAGATACATGGCTAATAAAAAAAACCTCGAACACTGATATTACAGCATGACCGTCAGATACTATTAACACTGACTTTCAAGACACAAACTTCGAACATTATACATTAAAAAATATAAGTAGTGTGAAAATACCAAAGGGGTGATCAGAATCCGTATATCTAAGAAGAAAAGACAACGCAATGGCCAAAAGAAAAAGTACAAAGGGACAAACAACGATCTACAAAACATACACATATAACTAATAAAGATCGAGTAACACGAACCCCACTAAAAACCGGGGGTAGACTCAGGTGCTCCGGAAGGGTAAGCAGTTCCTGATCCATTAGTGGTACCCGTCGTGTTAAACTAGTTAGCTGAGAGATCATATTTATGAAATAGCCACATACACAAACATGTTATTCTGTATAAAGACATAATCATAAGGAAAACGTTCAATATATTAATGTTTGAAAATTACATAATTTATTAAAGCTAAGGTCAATTTCCCTCGAACATAGGCAAACGTAGCCGATTTTGACTATCTAATTTAGGCTCTTGGGTTTGCTTGCTCCAAAACATTTTAAAATTATTTAACTTTCCAATATTTCTATTTTAGCAAATTTAACAATTTTGACTATCCAATTTAGGCACTTTGGTTTATTTGCTCCAAAATATTTAAAAATTATTTTGCTTTCCAATATTTGTATATGAATAAATTTAACAATATTCCCTGTTCTTCTTGTACCTCTTCTTGTTGGCACAGTTTAGGTTAGGTAAAAATGTGCTTGTTGTTGTCAACAATTACCTTAATAGGTTAAACCAACATATTGGGCGACTAAATTATCACAATAAAAATATAAATAAATTGTGGTTCTAGAAAATAATATATATGAAAATATCACAAACTGGGTCAATCTGTATATTTACATTTCCACCTCATTTATTTATATACTAGTATATAAGTAAATATATTTGATAATAAAGTGTCATTATCACATATTTTATTGAAATAACACCGAATTTGAATGTGTAATAAAAGCATAATTTGCCGCGTGTTATTTGCTTCCAGGGCAATAACATTTTATGAGGAGAATAACATGTTATCTGCCCTCTTTTGAAGGGCAATAACATGTTATCTGCCCTGGCAAAATATGTGATAAATAGATCAATACATGGCCTTTTTCATATTGCCCTTGTTTTCAGCCCTCGACTAATATCGTCCCTCGAGCTAAAGCCCTTGTGCCGATATCAAGGTCTCGGGCTAATAACAAGGTCAATATGAAAAAGGCCATGTATTAATCTATAATTATTATATTTATATTGTCATTAACAACAAACAAACAATTAGTAATGTTAATATCTATTATAGTATATGGATTGATTTCCTGTATATGAGATTTCCTTGATATATGATCGTCATTAACATTAATAGTCTTCAATATTGGAATTAAGTAAGCCTCGCCTATAGGACTTAATGTGGTACAGTCTTGTTATAAAAACACCAAGTAGAGCTCCGACTAACACCATAGTTATTGCGATTCCAGCTACCGCACCTATATAACAAGCAGAAAAAGTCAAATACATGTATATTAAACATACAGAAAAGTATAATATGAAAAGAAAGTTTATATAAATGTAAACATCACAAAAAAACTACCTTGAAAGAGGGATGCAAAAATATAGTAAGAACAAGAAATCTATACAAATCACATAGATGTATTTGGTAGAACATTTAAATCCGTAAATTACATCCAAATCAAATGAAAGGTTTCAAAACAAAACCTTTGTAGCAGTTCTATGCTCATAAATAGGTAATTTCCTTAACGTACACATTCCATGACGAAAAGCGTGCGTTGTTTCATGATACAGTAAATCGATCTTCTCCAGTATACTGCTCATAAAACTCAATGAACTATTGACAACTGTGTGGTATTTTTTTGTGTTTTTACATTATTGACTATGTGCATATCTGAAAGGCGTCGTGTACACTAAATTAGAAATCTACATTGAAACAAACAAGTAATATTCTTTCGGTATACAGCTATCCATCCACTGGATGATCACTAGCTGTTGCGCATGCGTGGGAATAAACGCCATAAAGAAATAATAATAAATTCAGTTAATTTATAAGATATTTACAAGTGGTGCCAACAGAAATAAATTTTGTGGTTAAAACTAATTACAATTTCATTTTTATTTAAATTTGTGATTGTAGATGGCTGAGAACAGTTGGTGTTAGCTGTTCTCTAAACGTGTTGACTGTTGGGCATAGAACTATAGTTTGAGGTAGTAAATTCCAGTGAATGATTGTGTTCGGAAAGAATGAGTACTTGTACGGATCTTTGAATGCTTGAATATGTCTGTATGTAAATGGATGAAATTGTCTGATTCTTGGGTCTGTTGGTATTAATATTGTTGTAGGAACTGTAACTATGTGGTAAACAATCCTGTAAAACATAATAAGTTTTGTTTTGAGTCGACGTTGTTGTAATGTAGGCCAGGTGAGAGTTTGTAGCATATCTGTGACGCTGCTAGTATTATGGTATCGGTTGCAGGCATGCCTAGCTGCCCGTGGTTGGACCATCTCAATTTTATTGCAATGTTCCGCAGTGTGAGGGTCCCAAACTGAGCATGCATACTCTAGTTTTGGACGGACAAGAGATAGGTATGTCTGCGACTTTATATTTGTGTTGGAGGTTTTTGCATTGACTACTATATTGTTAGCATGCTGTGTCCATTTTAAGTCGGATTGAAGAGCGATTCCAAGATATTTTGCTGAAGAAACTGATTCCAAAGTATGATTGTGTAGCAAGTAGTTATGTTTTACAGGATTTTTCTTGTTTGTTATTGTAAGGACTGAGCATTTGTCTGGGTGGAAAGTCATCAGCCAGTCACTTTCCCATCTTGCAGCAGCATCAAGGTCTTCTTGGAGACTATCACAATCTTTTTGGGATTTGATAGCTTTGTAGATGATGCTGTCGTCGGCGAACAGTTTGAGTTGGCTGGATTTCAAATATTCTGGTAAGTCATTTATATATACAAGAAAAAGAACAGGGTCATAACTGTTCCCTGAGGGACACCAGAAGTGACCAGAGCAATATCTGATGACTCTCCATCCAGAACCACTGTTTGTGTACGGCTTGATAAAAAGGCAGAGATCCAGTTTAATGTTTGATTCTTGATTCCATAAAATTTGAATTTGTATAGGAGTCGTTGATGTGGAACTTTGTCAAAGGCTTTGGCAAAGTCCATGATAATGAGATCAGTTTGAATATTTTTATCTGAATTTGCGGCAAGTTCTTGAACAAAGGACAGTAGTTGAGTTTCACAGGATCTAGAATGTCTGAAGCCGTGTTGGAGATCATATAATAAACTGTTGCTTTCCAGATGGTTAAGTATGTGTTTTATAATGACATGCTCCATAATTTTACAACTGATACAAGTGAGAGAGATTGGTCTGTAATTTACTGCGTTATATTTTTCACCTTTTTTGTATACTGGTGCAACATTTGCATGTTTCCAGTCAGATGGTATGCAGCCAGTCTGAAGTGATTTTTGAAAAATAATGGTTAAGATTGGGGCTGTAAAATTTTGAAGATCTTTTAGTATTCTTCCGCTGATGTTGTCTGGGCCACTGGCTTTATGCGGGTTAATGTTGTTAAGTAGTTTTTGGATGCCAGGTGTTGTGATGATGAGTGATGGTATTACTGGATGTGGACTCACACCCTTGTTAGGAATATTATCTATTGATTCAGTGGTAAATACAGATTTAAACTGTTCGTTTAAGATGTTTGCCTTTTGTTTAGTGTCGGCAACTAGTTGTCCCTCTTTTTTCAAGGGAGCAACTCCACTGTTGTCAGTTCTGAGAAGAGTTTTTTTGGTTTCGATTGATTATTAAAACTTTGATCTGGATCATTTGTTGGAAGGTCTAGAATTAATTTTTCTATATAGGTGTTGTAAGCGTGTCTTTGTTCTTTCTGGACCTGATGTTTCAGCCGTTTGTATTTCTCTTTATATTTTTTGTCCTTTTTCATTTTGAAGTATAATTTGTTCTTTTTATTAATCATCTTTCTTAGTTTATTATGGATCCATGGTAGTCGATGTTTGTATGTTAGCATTTTATGTGGAATGTTTTTATTAATTGATTTTGCAAGATTGTTCTTAAATAAGTTCCACATTTCATTTACAGTGCTTTTTTGCATCATTTTTGATGTTTATTATCTTTTTAAGTGTGTTTTCTAAACCAGACTTGATGTTATCCCAGTTTGCTTTGTCATACTTAAGGATTTTTCTGGGTTGTTGATGTACTTTACGCAGCAATATGTCTACTTATATGTAAACAACATCATGGTCACTAAGCCCAAGAGGTGGTAATGTATGAACTTTATTGATGATAGATGGATTGGTTACTAGAACGAGATCAAGAATTCGCTCTTTTCTAGTTGGAACATTTACTAATTGATGGAGATTGTATTCATCGATGATATCTAAGAGTTTGATGTTAAGTTCTGTTTCTGGTTTACCTGGTATAACTTGTGGTATAGACCAGTCGATGTGACCCAGATTAAAATATCCTCCTAAAATAATATTGGTATTGGATGCATGATTTATTCTACTGAGGGATAATTCAAGCTGTTGTAGAGATGTTCCCTTATCAGATGGTGGTCTATAGTATGCACCTATTAGTATGTTCTTGCTTCCAGACATGTTTATTTGAGACCAAGCTATCTCGCAATCAGTTTTGAGTTCGCTTACTTCAGTACTAATAAATTCTTTGTTGATGGCAATAAGCACTCCTCCATAACTTTGGTTGTTTTTATTTGGTTTCCTGTCTGACCTGTAGACATTGAATAATTCGGATGGAAAGAACTCATATGATGATGTATCATTATCTAACCATGTCTCTGTTCCTAAGATTATTTCAGGTTTAGCTGAGTCAATAATTTGGTTAAGGTCTTCCTTCTTATTTTTGATTGATTGAAAATTAATGTTCAAGATTCTAGCTGGTTTACGATTTTTATTTGGAGTTTTCTTTGGTGGTTTAGAATTTAGCTTAACCTTAGTCATAGGCGATGAAGATGCTCCAGTTATTTGTGGTGTTAAATGATATGTCGGTTTGATTATTAAATAAGCTGGTGGAAAAGTTTGGCATTCCACAGTTGGTACATTCCCAGTTTATGTTACTGGCATTCATACATTCATAGTTGTGAGATGTCAAACCCTGACAGTGTATGTGGTACCAATTATCACAACTGTCACAGCAAAGTGCTTTTTGCTTCCATGTTACTGCCCTCTGGCAAGTGCCGCATGGCCATCGTGTGATTTTATTTCTCTTTTGTTGGTTCGTAGGATTTGTTGAATTATTTCTTTTCATGCTTGTTGGTGGTAATAAGCTTTTACTTGGTACATATAAATCATTGTTATTGTTAATGGTTTTCCCCAAGTTATTCAGGTTGTCAAATGGATTGGGTGACACAAGCGAATAATTATTAAAAATTGACGTAGAAATGTTGGGCATTCCACATTGTATGCACTCCCAGCTGATGTTACTAGCATTCATACATTCATAGATATGAGGGTGTACATTTTGACAGTCTATGTGATACCAGGTGTTACAGCTATCACAACATATAGCTTTATTGTTTGTTGTTACTGCTTTTTGGCATGTACCGCATGGCCATCTAGGAGTTCTAGGGCCAGGATTTGTTTCAGTGTCTGAAGAGTTTGCAAAAAGTAATAGACACAGATATAATTGTACCTTTCTATTAGGACTATATTTGAGGTATTTGGTAACTCTTAAGCTGTTATACAGGTTACAGGTTTTATTTGAATGGTGTAGGGCCTTGGAAATGGCAACAAAAGGAAAATGTTCTGTTGGACATCTGAGCAGTATGTTTTCAGTAGACAAAGTGCTACTTGGTGAGTGTAGTATGTTAAATAAAGAGCTTGTTATTGCCAAAATCCAAAAACTAATTTTCCAAATTTTAATGCACATTAAATGAGAATTAATCAAATAAACATTAATTAGCATTACTATTGGTATTGGTATATATTCAAGAGCAATATACCATTTGCACATTTCAATTAACATTTCTATTGATATATATCAAAGAGCAATATAGGTGTCAAACCACTAATTCACCAATCAGAGCTTAGAACATATACGAAAGTAGCCCCTTTTCAAGAAAAAAGTTCCTTTCACTTTGTAGTATTGTGAAAACTACTGAATGGAATGGACTAATTAAAATTGATATTTGAAGTTAAATATATAGGGATTATTTTTTTTAGCCCAAATTTGATGGATTTAGTTGTATTTTGATACCTCTATGGAGGATTTGATGCATGACCTATGAATACTGAATTTCTTGGGGATGACCGAGCTATTTTTAGAGTAGGCGTTTTCCGTAGCATGGCATCTCACTGCAAGATTTTAAACATGCCCTGATATTTTGACAGAACATAGAGGAATAATGTACGTTTCAGAAAATATATGGTCTTGGAAAGGTTAAACTTAAGAGAAAATGGCCAGGTAGACTCGAAAAAACACAAATTTAGTAGAAAACCTTAAAGAAATTAATTAGTGGTTTCACACCTATACCATTTGTACATTTCCAACTTTGATTCTAAAATTATATGTTTTACAGGAGTTATTTCTTTCATTCAAAGTTCAACCAAAATAACATTCCCAATAATCTGCTCAAAATTTTAATGCTGTAACAACTTGTTTTTTTTTTTGTAATTGCTGTAAAATTATACAAAGTTCAAATATCTACAAACTATTAGAAAGTTATACTCAAATTCGTTGTCCTTAAGACCGGATATCATTTTGCCGGTCGTAAGGGAAATAACCCGTAAGAAAAGGCTAAGAATGTATAATTTTAGAATCTAATCGGAAATGTGCAAAAGGTCTATTAAATATAAAATTTGATATTCTATGAAAATAATATGAAACAGGCACGGCCATGAATGCTCGCGAATCTGAAAATTATCTGCCAATTTCACGCTCATCCAGTGCATCAAAATAGAGTCGAGATTTTTTGGGCCGAGATATATCGGGGACGACTTTTTTTAGGGTCGAATCTAGTCTCATTCAATCGAACTCTCGTTGTTCCTTACGAGATCTCAAAAGTTAACTTCCACGCAGAAAAAAATTATTCTCGGTATGTCAGAAGAGATTTAATAAAATTTGAAAATATCAATATAAGTAGAACAAGCTAACACAATGTCAGTGACATCGGATGTACGAGAGAGGGTCCGAGATTTAGCATCACCTTTGCGCTTTATGTTAAGAAGATCTTCATTAGTAGAGTGTGTAAGTGTGTTACACAGAACGTGTTTACAATGTGCAGAAAAAATATATATCCATCAGTATGTCAAGCCATGTGAAGAAAATCCTAGGTACACATTTTTAACCATAAAGAACTCGCTTCGCTCGCATATTATTTGATACTTCATTTACATATTTGCCCTTACCTCCACTGAGTCTGGACGACTTTTCACTTTCTGCATTGTGTAACTTTCTTAAAAGAGCACCACAATTCCCTTGAAGCTGAATAGAAGTAGTATGCGCTTGTGTTTGTTTGGTTGTTGTCTGTATTGCAGTAGGGCATTCTACTGTCGGTAACGGAATCGCTTTTGTAATAGTTGGACAGGTTTGTTTTGGACAAACACACGGTCGAGGTGTCGTTACTATAATAATAGAAAGAAAAAAATGTTTATATATGAATTCCATGTTAAAACAAGTGTGACGATGCTAAAAAGGCAATCAAAAACAGTAAAACAAAAAGGAATGACAATACAATGGCTAAAAGAAAAAAGTCGAAAAGACCAAAAATGGTCAACAAAACATTACCCATAAAACATAAGATTGATCGAACAACAAGAACTCCAATAAAACCGGACTGTGCTCGAGTGATGTGGAAGAACAAGTATCTCCTGGCTCTACTAGTGTCACCCGTCGTGTTTCTCATGTTAATAATCCTGTGAAATCATGAAACGAAGAAAGCACGATATTTGACTACGATTAACTGGAGAAATCCGTGGTCAATAATTGTTAGAGAATAACGAAGGGGCAATCAAGAATGAACAATCCAGAGAAACTGGCAATATGGGATACACAAAACAAAACACAATGACAAACAAAACAAAAAACACAACACAATATATGTTGGACACCACTATGCGCAAACAAACACAAATAACGTAAATAAGACATAAGCCCTTCTACAAACAACTGGAGGTAAAGACGAACCGAACTTGCTATTATGTGGAAATCGTAACGGACATCACAACACGGAACTCAGAATGCAAAGACACATAATACGACAACACACAAAATTAAAAAGATGAGCAACGCGGACCCCACCAAAAACCGGGGATGAACTCAGGTGATCAATTTCGACACAGACCATGCCTAACAGTAAATATGCTTCGGACAGTAAAACATTCGATGTGACGGTTTCAACCTTATCACTAGGAACCATTGGCTATGTAGCTTCATTGTTAGCAGCTTCCAATAGGAAACACAAGCTATGGAATATCATATCAACTGAGATATTTGTACTCCATTAGATGTTTGAATTCTATATTCATTGAATCACAAACATCTGACATTAGGAATGTGTCACGCATGTAAACCATGAATTCATCTCGCAATCATAAAGTCGTTACGTTGGTATATATCTAAATAGTTCTAGTCTTGTTGTAGATTGGTATTTTGGAATATAACCCATGATGTGCTGCGATACTATACAATTATCACCCTTGTTGGAGTGCGACCCGACAGTTTGTCTCCCAGAGAAAAGTAAGATTGCCCGAGGGCATCAGTAATAGAATACCTGCGGCTTTGCGAAAATATTCGATATAATATATAAAATTTCTTCTTCGCCTACAGCGACGAACCTGTCGCTGGACGCCATGTTTGTTGTCTGTTGAATCAAGGGAAGTAACTATAATTGGAAACATGTGAGGCTCACCGGATAAATATCACGTGACAGTATTTTATCAAATCAGATTCGAGATATTTATATGAGTATATAATATAGAATGTTGTCAAACGTTAGCGGCAATCATAACTACTCGGCCATTCTCGCTACATTTCCAATAACTCGTAAGTATATAGTAGAACTTTTTCTTAAATTGTTTGCCGGAAGATAAGCCACACAAAAATATAATCCACGAAAATCCAATATAGAAGACATAACTTAGTAAAATCTAATCATGGAAAACTAATTAAAACTTTTATCCATGAAAATAATTGAAATATAGAAAAAAAATTAAAATATAACTTTATCAACCTTTCATGTAACTGACATGTGAAAAGTAGTTCTATTTATCCGCCACCTACCTACGAGGTTATATATATTATATGGCCGAGTAGTTACGATTGACGTTAGAGGGATCGCATGTTAATTAGGGGATAACTGTATTGTATTTGAAAATTTCACAACATCAATTGGAGATTTGATGGTCGCAAATTGAGTTTACTGGCGACGCGTTAGCGGAGCCAGTAAAAGGATATTTGCGACCATTAAATCGACAATTGATGCCATGAAATTTTCAAATACAATACAGTTATCTCCATTCTAATATAATCATGTGCATAGATGTGTATTGCCACATTATTGACAAGATGACGTAAGCTGTAATCAGCTGACAGATGAGTGGAAATATTCATTCGTCCGTGAAAAAAGTAGTTTCATGTAAGACCATTATATCGACAATTGATACCGTGAAATTTTCAAATACAATACAGTTATCTCCATTCTAATGTAATAATGTGTATTGCTACATTATTGACAAGATGACGTAAGCGCTAAAATTCTAAAAAAAATATCTCATGCTAATTCAACCGTGGAATTGATACCGTGAAAATTACAGCATTGTCCAATCACAAACCAGGAATATTAAACAACTACATTAGAATTTAATTTATATAAGAGTGACTATAACTTTTTCCTTTTTACTCTGCATACCTATCTACAAATGTATATTAGGTGCATTTATATAATTCATCAATTAGTATTTCTCTTCTTTATTTATTAGGTACGCCAATGAAATGCCTTACCGTCTATCAGTGTATGGACTTACATTTTTTGGCTTTGGTTTTAGTGAGGGGCGACATCTTGATTGCTGTTGTCTGTGTTGCGTGGGGGGTCATCTTGTTTGTTGTTCTCTGTGTTGTGTGGGGTGTCATCTTGTTCGTTGTTCTCTGTGTTGTGTGGGGGGTCATCTTGTTTGTTGTTCTCTGTGTTGTGTGGGGCGTCATCTTGTTCGTTGTTCGCTGCGTTGACTTACTAATGGTAGGTTTAGATGTAGGGATATTGGTTTTATTAACTGTCGTGGGGGGCATAGGAGGTGTAGGGAATCCTGTGGTTGCTTGATGAGGAAGGGTAGGAGCTAAGTAAGGGAGGGTCGATGTAGATTTAGTCGCCATCGTTGTCAGTTCTGTCCGGTAGTTAAGTCGGATGATATTCACTCCAACAAAATAAACAGTCTATAGAAAATCGAACAAAAATCAATTAAAATGGCATTAACACACTATATATTATCAGCCAACAGAAAATGTGTTACTATACGGACGTTCCGATATAGCATGAAATACTGCTTAAGTTGGTGTTAAACACCAATCAATCAATCAATGTCACTATACGGATACAGTTTAATTCTAACGAATTACATACAGAATTGATACGACACCTTACAGAGACAGAATTACTAGCAAGTAAAAAATTCTCTTTAGCACATAATGTTGTTTCGAGTGCGCCTCGCCTGATCGGGTTTCGAACTCATAACGTTAGTGGTCATAGGCGCTGATTGCATAGGTAGTTGTAAATCCAACAAAGAATACTAGTGAGTAGAACAAAATTAAATGTTTGCATTTTTAAAAAAAATTTCGTTGGTGATACACTAACATCTATATTATAATGACATCTCGATTGGGTTCATGTCAGGTAACTTTTCATTCATTTTTGACCGTCCAATCATATGTAAGACAATTAAATACATGTATGTTGACCAATCGGGCATTATATCTTGGCGTGTATTCGGATTTAAAAAGTATAGGCTCGCCGCTGATTGGTCGGTTGAAGATATGAATTCTGACATGCCCCCAATCTGGATGTTGTTAGATGTAAGCTTATCTCCGAAATAATATCAAAAAGATACAACAAACATCTAATTATCATTAGATTGTTAGAATAATTAACCAATATGAACATGCTTAGAAAGCTAGCAGGAAAATAATAAATTACATACACTGTTTAATAAACCGAGTAGCAATAATTATGTTATATTAGATAACAGTTTATAATGTTATGCTATATCTTGGTGAGAACAAGATAAATTTTCAATGAAATGATGATGTGGTCCGCTTTGTACTCGTCCAACAGGTTGGGGTTTTTAGCGCTAGCTCACCGAAACAACAGTCCGAGGATACACATGTCACCCAACTCGGACACATTATCCTGATTCCAAGCCAACCATGCAGTCTTTGCTCTTTCTCCATACTGCTGTGTGCCTAGCGGAGAAGCAACACATGCGAATTGCATAGTTTTTTACTTGACCAGGTCGGGGTTCGAACACCCACAATATACCGCACTTGAGGCGAGCACGCTAACCATTACACCACCGATGCAGTTTTTAATGTTAGGTACAATGTTATAATAATAAAAGTGATACCTGACTTGTAGTTGTTGTAATGTTCTGTGTCCAACCTCCTGTTATAGAACCTCGAATGAAATCGTAAGCTGCATCCATTGTTTTTTGTTCAAGAGGTGGTGTCGCCAATCTTGCATTAACTTTTGATGCTTTGTCTAGGAGAGTGGCAGTTAAATAAAAGTCAGATCCACCATAATATTCCGTCTATAGCAAAGGAAAACATAATACCCAAGGTCAATAAAATAAAAAAAAAACCGACAATACCGTAGATATCTAATTTAGTGCGCACGACACGTTTCTGGAATAATTCTCATCTTTTGGACATTACATTGTCTGCTCTTCTTCGATTCACGGTTTCTGATTACCCTTTTGGTAAGGGGCCATCGTGGTCATGATCGCATGGTAGTTGGATTTACATCTACCTATGCAATCAGTGCCTATCACAGCTAATGTTGTGAGTTCGAATCCCGCTCAGGCGAGGTGTACTCGATAAAGCTGACCGCCGCGATATAACTGAAAAATTGTTGTAAGTGGCGTTAGACACCATAACCCTAATCCCAAACCTTTAAGCGTTGAAATATAACTTTCATAACATTGACATGGATTGCAGCACATATTTATTATTGAAATTAATAGTTCCTGAATGATATAATGTTTTATTTGGCTTTCTACTCTCTTAGCTTTGAGCGTACCCGATGAAGTTTATTCCACAAAGATAGCAACGTTTGTATTCTATCATCGTTTGTACAGGTTTAAAAAATACCATTGATAACATAATCATCTTTGAAATAACACAAATCGACAAAGTATGAATCAAAATAGACCATGAAATGTGTGAAAAACATGTATCATGACGTAAACATGCAGTTACAGGTCTATGTTTTGTTAAAGTTGTAAATCTGTATGTTTTGGGAAAACTACAAACCACAAGTACACCAACTAACATAGACACGTGACTTTCAAGATGGCTTGTAGATACGTGTCATTCGTGTTGACACATGTTATTAAGACCAAATGTAACTAAAATATATACGTGACTTTCAAGATGGCTTGTAGATACGTGTCATTCGTGTTGACACATGTTATTATGACCAAATGTAACTAAAATAGATACGTGACTTTCAAGATGGCTTGTAGATACGTGTCATTCGTGTTGACACATGTTATTATGACCAAATGTAACTAAAATAGATACGTGACTTTCAAGATGGCTTGTAGATACGTGTCATTCGTGTTGACACATGTTATTAAGACCAAATGTAACTAAAATAGATACGTGACTTTCAAGATGGCTTGTAGATACGTGTCATTCGTGTTGACACATGTTATTAAGACCAAATGTAACTAAAATAGATACGTGACTTTCAAGATGGCTTGTAGATACGTGTCATTCGTGTTGACACATGTTATTAAGACCAAATGTAACTAAAATAGATACGTGACTTTCAAGATGGCTTGTAGATACGTGTCATTCGTGTTGACACATGTTATTAAGACCAAATGTAACTAAAATAGATACGTGACTTTCAAGATGGCTTGTAGATACGTGTCATTCGTGTTGACACATGTTATTATGACCAAATGTAACTAAAATAGATACGTGACTTTCAAGATGGCTTGTAGATACGTGTCATTCGTGTTGACACATGTTATTATGACCAAATGTAACTAAAATAGATACGTGACTTTCAAGATGGCTTGTAGATACGTGTCATTCGTGTTGACACATGTTATTAAGACCAAATGTAACTAAAATAGATACGTGACTTTCAAGATGGCTTGTAGATACGTGTCATTCGTGTTGACACATGTTATTAAGACCAAATGTAACTAAAATAGATACGTGACTTTCAAGATGGCTTGTAGATACGTGTCATTCGTGTTGACACATGTTATTAAGACCAAATGTAACTAAAATAGATACGTGACTTTCAAGATGGCTTGTAGATACGTGTCATTCGTGTTGACACATGTTATTAAGACCAAATGTAACTAAAATAGACACGTGACTTTCAAGATGGCTTGTAGATACGTGTCATTCGTGTTGACACATGTTATTAAGACCAAATGTAACTAAAATAGATACGTGACTTTCAAAATGGCTTGTAGATACGTGTCATTCGTGTTGACACATGTTATTAAGACCAAATGTAACTAAAATAGATACGTGACTTTCAAAATGGCTTGTAGATACGTGTCATTCGTGTTGACACATGTTATTAAGACCAAATGTAACTAAAATAGATACGTGACTTTCAAGATGGCTTGTAGATACGTGTCATTCGTGTTGACACATGTTATTAAGACCAAATGTAACTAAAATAGATACGTGACTTTCAAGAGGGCTTGTAGATACGTGTCATTCGTGTTGACACATGTTATTAAGACCAAATGTAACTAAAATAGATACGTGACTTTCAAGATGGCTTGTAGATACGTGTCATTCGTGTTGACACATGTTATTAAGACCAAATGTAACTAAAATAGATACGTGACTTTCAAGATGGCTTGTAGATACGTGTCATTCGTGTTGACACATGTTATTATGACCAAATGTAACTAAAATAGATACGTGACTTTCAAGATGGCTTGTAGATACGTGTCATTCGTGTTGACACATGTTATTATGACCAAATGTAACTAAAATAGATACGTGACTTTCAAGATGGCTTGTAGATACGTGTCATTCGTGTTGACACATGTTATTAAGACCAAATGTAACTAAAATAGATACGTGACTTTCAAAATGGCTTGTAGATACGTGTCATTCGTGTTGACACATGTTATTAAGACCAAATGTAACTAAAATATATACGTGACTTTCAAGATGGCTTGTAGATACGTGTCATTCGTGTTGACACATGTTATTAAGACCAAATGTAACTAAAATAGATACGTGACTTTCAAGATGGCTTGTAGATACGTGTCATTCGTGTTGACACATGTTATTATGACCAAATGTAACTAAAATAGATACGTGACTTTCAAGATGGCTTGTAGATACGTGTCATTCGTGTTGACACATGTTATTAAGACCAAATGTAACTAAAATAGATACGTGACTTTCAAGATGGCTTGTAGATACGTGTCATTCGTGTTGACACATGTTATTAAGACCAAATGTAACTAAAATAGATACGTGACTTTCAAGATGGCTTGTAGATACGTGTCATTCGTGTTGACACATGTTATTAAGACCAAGTGTAACTAAAATAGATACGTGACTTTCAAGATGGCTTGTAGATACGTGTCACTCGTGTTGACACATGTTATTAAGACCAAATGTAACTAAAATAGATACGTGACTTTCAAGAGGGCTTGTAGATACGTGTCATTCGTGTTGACACATGTTATTAAGACCAAATGTAACTAAAATAGATACGTGACTTTCAAGATGGCTTGTAGATACGTGTCATTCGTGTTGACACATGTTATTAAGACCAAATGTAACTAAAATAGACACGTGACTTTCAAGATGGCTTGTAGATACGTGTCATTCGTGTTGACACATGTTATTAAGACCAAATGTAACTAAAATAGATACGTGACTTTCAAAATGGCTTGTAGATACGTGTCATTCGTGTTGACACATGTTATTAAGACCAAATGTAACTAAAATAGATACGTGACTTTCAAAATGGCTTGTAGATACGTGTCATTCGTGTTGACACATGTTATTAAGACCAAATGTAACTAAAATAGATACGTGACTTTCAAGATGGCTTGTAGATACGTGTCATTCGTGTTGACACATGTTATTAAGACCAAATGTAACTAAAATAGATACGTGACTTTCAAGATGGCTTGTAGATACGTGTCATTCGTGTTGACACATGTTATTAAGACCAAATGTAACTAAAATAGATACGTGACTTTCAAGATGGCTTGTAGATACGTGTCATTCGTGTTGACACATGTTATTAAGACCAAATGTAACTAAAATAGATACGTGACTTTCAAGATGGCTTGTAGATACGTGTCATTCGTGTTGACACATGTTATTATGACCAAATGTAACTAAAATAGATACGTGACTTTCAAGATGGCTTGTAGATACGTGTCATTCGTGTTGACACATGTTATTAAGACCAAATGTAACTAAAATAGATACGTGACTTTCAAGATGGCTTGTAGATACGTGTCATTCGTGTTGACACATGTTATTAAGACCAAATGTAACTAAAATAGATACGTGACTTTCAAGATGGCTTGTAGATACGTGTCATTCGTGTTGACACATGTTATTAAGACCAAATGTAACTAAAATAGATACGTGACTTTCAAGATGGCTTGTAGATACGTGTCATTCGTGTTGACACATGTTATTAAGACCAAATGTAACTAAAATAGATACGTGACTTTCAAGATGGCTTGTAGATACGTGTCATTCGTGTTGACACATGTTATTAAGACCAAATGTAACTAAAATAGATACGTGACTTTCAAGATGGCTTGTAGATACGTGTCATTCGTGTTGACACATGTTATTAAGACCAAATGTAACTAAAATAGATACGTGACTTTCAAGATGGCTTGTAGATACGTGTCATTCGTGTTGACACATGTTATTAAGACCAAATGTAACTAAAATAGATACGTGACTTTCAAGATGGCTTGTAGATACGTGTCATTCGTGTTGACACATGTTATTAAGACCAAGTGTAACTAAAATAGATACGTGACTTTCAAGATGGCTTGTAGATACGTGTCACTCGTGTTGACACATGTTATTAAGACCAAATGTAACTAAAATAGATACGTGACTTTCAAGAGGGCTTGTAGATACGTGTCATTCGTGTTGACACATGTTATTAAGACCAAATGTAACTAAAATAGATACGTGACTTTCAAGATGGCTTGTAGATACGTGTCATTCGTGTTGACACATGTTATTAAGACCAAATGTAACTAAAATAGATACGTGACTTTCAAGATGGCTTGTAGATACGTGTCATTCGTGTTGACACATGTTATTAAGACCAAATGTAACTAAAATAGATACGTAACTTTCAAGATGGCTTGTAGATACGTGTCATTCGTGTTGACACATGTTATTAAGACCAAATGTAACTAAAATAGACACGTGACTTTCAAGATGGCTTGTAGATACGTGTCATTCGTGTTGACACATGTTATTAAGACCAAATGTAACTAAAATAGATACGTGACTTTCAAAATGGCTTGTAGATACGTGTCATTCGTGTTGACACATGTTATTAAGACCAAATGTAACTAAAATATATACGTGACTTTCAAGATGGCTTGTAGATACGTGTCATTCGTGTTGACACATGTTATTATGACCAAATGTAACTAAAATAGATAC
This sequence comes from Bathymodiolus septemdierum, assembly GCA_963383655.1. Lineage (NCBI taxonomy): Eukaryota > Metazoa > Mollusca > Bivalvia > Mytilida > Modiolidae > Bathymodiolus > Bathymodiolus septemdierum. The sequence continues at coordinate 711,905 of OY726526.1, forward strand.
GTGACTTTCAAGATGGCTTGTAGATACGTGTCATTCGTGTTGACACATGTTATTATGACCAAATGTAACTAAAATAGATACGTGACTTTCAAGATGGCTTGTAGATACGTGTCATTCGTGTTGACACATGTTATTAAGACCAAATGTAACTAAAATAGATACGTGACTTTCAAGATGGCTTGTAGATACGTGTCATTCGTGTTGACACATGTTATTAAGACCAAATGTAACTAAAATAGATACGTGACTTTCAAGATGGCTTGTAGATACGTGTCATTCGTGTTGACACATGTTATTAAGACCAAATGTAACTAAAATAGATACGTGACTTTCAAGATGGCTTGTAGATACGTGTCATTCGTGTTGACACATGTTATTAAGACCAAATGTAACTAAAATAGATACGTGACTTTCAAGATGGCTTGTAGATACGTGTCATTCGTGTTGACACATGTTATTAAGACCAAATGTAACTAAAATAGATACGTGACTTTCAAGATGGCTTGTAGATACGTGTCATTCGTGTTGACACATGTTATTATGACCAAATGTAACTAAAATAGATACGTGACTTTCAAGATGGCTTGTAGATACGTGTCATTCGTGTTGACACATGTTATTAAGACCAAATGTAACTAAAATAGATACGTGACTTTCAAGATGGCTTGTAGATACGTGTCATTCGTGTTGACACATGTTATTAAGACCAAATGTAACTAAAATAGATACGTGACTTTCAAGATGGCTTGTAGATACGTGTCATTCGTGTTGACACATGTTATTAAGACCAAATGTAACTAAAATAGATACGTAACTTTCAAGATGGCTTGTAGATACGTGTCATTCGTGTTGACACATGTTATTAAGACCAAATGTAACTAAAATAGATACGTGACTTTCAAGATGGCTTGTAGATACGTGTCATTCGTGTTGACACATGTTATTAAGACCAAATGTAACTAAAATAGATACGTGACTTTCAAGATGGCTTGTAGATACGTGTCATTCGTGTTGACACATGTTATTAAGACCAAATGTAACTAAAATAGATACGTGACTTTCAAGATGGCTTGTAGATACGTGTCATTCGTGTTGACACATGTTATTAAGACCAAATGTAACTAAAATAGATACGTGACTTTCAAGATGGCTTGTAGATACGTGTCATTCGTGTTGACACATGTTATTAAGACCAAATGTAACTAAAATAGATACGTGACTTTCAAGATGGCTTGTAGATACGTGTCATTCGTGTTGACACATGTTATTATGACCAAATGTAACTAAAATAGATACGTGACTTTCAAGATGGCTTGTAGATACGTGTCATTCGTGTTGACACATGTTATTAAGACCAAATGTAACTAAAATAGATACGTGACTTTCAAGATGGCTTGTAGATACGTGTCATTCGTGTTGACACATGTTATTAAGACCAAATGTAACTAAAATAGATACGTGACTTTCAAGATGGCTTGTAGATACGTGTCATTCGTGTTGACACATGTTATTAAGACCAAATGTAACTAAAATAGATACGTGACTTTCAAGATGGCTTGTAGATACGTGTCATTCGTGTTGACACATGTTATTAAGACCAAATGTAACTAAAATAGATACGTGACGTTCAAGATGGTTTGTAGATACGTGTCATTCGTGTTGACACATGTTATTAAGACCAAATGTAACTAAAATAGAGACGTGACTTTCAAGATGGCTTGTAGATACGTGTCATTCGTATTGACACATGTTATTAAGACCAAATGTAACTAAAATAGATACGTGACTTTCAAGATGGCTTGTAGATACGTGCCATTCGTGTTGACACATGTTATTAAGACCAAATGTAACTAAAATAGATACGTGACTTTCAAGATGGCTTGTAGATACGTGTCATTCGTGTTGACACATGTTATTAAGACCAAATGTAACTAAAATAGATACGTGACTTTCAAGATGGCTTGTAGATACGTGTCATTCGTGTTGACACATGTTATTAAGACCAAATGTAACTAAAATAGATACGTGACTTTCAAGATGGCTTGTAGATACGTGTCATTCGTGTTGACACATGTTATTAAGACCAAATGTAACTAAAATAGATACGTGACTTTCAAGATGGCTTGTAGATACGTGTCATTCGTGTTGACACATGTTATTAAGACCAAATGTAACTAAAATAGATACGTGACTTTCAAGATGGCTTGTAGATACGTGTCATTCGTGTTGACACATGTTATTAAGACCAAATGTAACTAAAATAGATACGTGACTTTCAAGATGGCTTGTAGATACGTGTCATTCGTGTTGACACATGTTATTAAGACCAAATGTAACTAAAATAGATACGTGACTTTCAAGATGGCTTGTAGATACGTGTCATTCGTGTTGACACATGTTATTAAGACCAAATGTAACTAAAATAGATACGTGACTTTCAAGATGGCTTGTAGATACGTGTCATTCGTGTTGACACATGTTATTAAGACCAAATGTAACTAAAATAGATACGTGACTTTCAAGATGGCTTGTAGATACGTGTCATTCGTGTTGACACATGTTATTAAGACCAAATGTAACTAAAATAGATACGTGACTTTCAAGATGGCTTGTAGATACGTGTCATTCGTGTTGACACATGTTATTAAGACCAAATGTAACTAAAATAGATACGTGACTTTCAAGATGGCTTGTAGATACGTGTCATTCGTGTTGACACATGTTATTTAGACCAAATGTAACTAAAATAGATACGTGACTTTCAAGATGGCTTGTAGATACGTGTCATTCGTGTTGACACATGTTATTAAGACCAAATGTAACTAAAATAGATACGTGTATTTCAAGATGGCTTGTAGATACGTGTCATTCGTGTTGACACATGTTATTAAGACCAAATGTAACTAAAATAGATACGTGACTTTCAAGATGGCTTGTAGATACGTGTCATTCGTGTTGACACATGTTATTAAGACCAAATGTAACTAAAATAGATACGTGACTTTCAAGATGGCTTGTAGATACGTGTCATTCGCGTTGACACATGTTATTAAGACCAAATGTAACTAAAATAGATACGTGACTTTCAAGATGGCTTGTAGATACGTGTCATTCGCGTTGACACATGTTATTAAGACCAAATGTAACTAAAATAGATACGTGACTTTCAAGATGACTTGTAGATACGTGTCATTCGTGTTGACACATGTTATTAAGACCAAATGTAACTAAAATAGATACGTGACTTTCAAGATGGCTTGTAGATACGTGTCATTCGTGTTGACACATGTTATTAAGACCAAATGTAACTAAAATAGATACGTGACTTTCAAGATGGCTTGTAGATACGTGTCATTCGTGTTGACACATGTTATTAAGACCAAATGTAACTAAAATAGATACGTGACTTTCAAGATGGCTTGTAGATACGTGTCATTCGTGTTGACACATGTTATTAAGACCAAATGTAACTAAAATAGATACGTGACTTTCAAGATGGCTTGTAGATACGTGTCATTCGTGTTGACACATGTTATTAAGACCAAATGTAACTAAAATAGATACGTGACTTTCAAGATGGCTTGTAGATACGTGTCATTCGTGTTGACACATGTTATTAAGACCAAATGTAACTAAAATAGATACGTGACTTTCAAGATGGCTTGTAGATACGTGTCATTCGTGTTGACACATGTTATTAAGACCAAATGTAACTAAAATAGATACGTGACTTTCAAGATGGCTTGTAGATACGTGTCATTCGTGTTGACACATGTTATTAAGACCAAATGTAACTAAAATAGATACGTGACTTTCAAGATGGCTTGTAGATACGTGTCATTCGTGTTGACACATGTTATTAAGACCAAATGTAACTAAAATAGATACGTGACTTTCAAGATGGCTTGTAGATACGTGTCATTCGTGTTGACACATGTTATTAAGACCAAATGTAACTAAAATAGATACGTGACTTTCAAGATGGCTTGTAGATACGTGTCATTCGTGTTGACACATGTTATTAAGACCAAATGTAACTAAAATAGATACGTGACTTTCAAGATGGCTTGTAGATACGTGTCATTCGTGTTGACACATGTTATTAAGACCAAATGTAACTAAAATAGATACGTGACTTTCAAAATGGCTTGT